>JAPYZC010005627.1:0-15246 GCA_030522665.1 Ichneumoninae sp. A BG-2022a | reverse complement strand
CGCGCCGGTGTGTGCTTGATCGGGCCGCCTAGCGGGGATTTAATCGCCCTAGATTTTTTTTTTTTTTTTTTTTTTTTTACGAGGTTGTATCTCATTCGTGTATGGATATTCCGTGCACAATATCCCCGGTCGGATCGGATTTTCTCACGTTCGTGAGCTGCGCCTGTGTGCCGGGGCTCCGCGGCTAAAAGTCCCGATCGGCTTCGTGGCAATCCTCAATTTGGTTCGAGAGTGAGGATGACGGTAGAAAAAAAAAAAAAATTGTGAAGAAAAAAAAAGATTTTCCAGTAATAGCGGAGTGAGTGTGCATCGACGGCGAGTCGGGCATGAGCTCGTTTCATCGGTACGTAAAACGTTCTGCTCGCGTTCGCTCATTCGTCGCCCATCGCCTACCCTTGCACGGATGTGTGTACGTCGCAGAAGTGCCTGGAGATTTTTTTTTTTTTTTTTGCAGCATTCGAGTGCACACAGACCGATGCATGCGAGGATCGTTCGTTTCGTCGTGTCTCGTCGGTGTCCGTTTTAACCGCTCGCGCACCGCACTCGTCATGTAAATCCGCAACGGAGCCCAGCGCCGATGCTTGGAAGTGAAATGCCATTTGCAAAAAGAGCCATAACAATATCTGCATAAGGCATAATATGCGCGCGCAGCCCGACGATGCCGAGGTAGCTAGTTAGCGAGGCGTTTCATTAGTCAGATAAGGCAATCAAGCAGCGAGTCCCGGCCATCGGTAACGCCGAATGGTATGCGCGAGTGCGCTGGTGTGCAAATCGTAATGTACGTGCTTACACGGGCGCGTTGCCGTGTGGCGCTGCTTATTCCTATCCGAGGCTCGCTTTCAGGGCGAAGTATTCTAATAAGCGGCGAAGCGCGCCGAGATCCCATAGTTTTCAGGAATCCGAGGAATCCGAGTCTATGAAAGGAATAATAAAAAAAAAACACATTAACAAAAGTCGCAAAGTGGTCGCTGCGAGATCATAGGCAACAGATTGCTCGAATGGTACCTTGTCGCACGGACTGCGGCAATGAATCTCCGCGACTTGAGTACACTGATAAAAAGGTACGGTTGAATCGACTGAGATTCTGGCGGGGACGTTCGAATAAATGTTTAGTTGGTCGAACAAAATATTTTAATGACTCATATTTTGGTGAAATCAACCAAAAAATTGTTTTTTGTTGTTTCACTATTGAGTCGTTCGTTCGTCGGCAGACAAGTGTCGAAATTATTTTTCTCGATACCCGAATCGGTTCTACCGAAATTCATGCATTTTAGGGGCTAATCCGCTCCGTTCGGCGCAGTCCTTAAGAACTTGCAGAAAATTAGTTTATCGAGCAGAAATATGTGAGTTCAGGTTCGGAAAACTTATTTTTCAACCGGAATTGACGTCATATCGGAAATACGTCACTTCCGGTTTGAAAATCTCATTATTTCGACCGAATGTGACGTATTTCCAGTATGACGTCACTTCCGGTTGAAACATGAGGTTTTCAATCCGAAAGTGACGTATTTCTGGTAAGTCTCTAAAAATTTAAATTACCGATTTCAAATGCGTATACAATACCTCATGCCTACACGGTAAGAAAAAAGTTTCCCCTTCTTACCACAATATTGTCTATGAACCGCCCACAATTTTTTATTTGTTAATTTCCCGATCGAGCGGTTCTACTTTTACAATAAATACTACAAACTAAAGTGGTTAATTACACGAGAAATAAAAGGTCAGGTTTCCAATATTCAAACCCGAACAAACGAGTTTATCACTTACACAACAAGCTCATTGTAGCGAAACTTCGTATTCCAATTTTACGAAATGATTTTTGTCTCTCCACGAAATGATTTTTGTCTCTCCACGAAATGATTTTTGTCTCTCCACGAAATGATTTTTGTCTCTCCACGAAATGATTTTTGTCTGTCCACAAAATTATTTTCGACTCTCCAAAAAAATTATTTTTGACTCTCCACGAAATAATATTTGACTCCACACGCACGCGGCGAAAGAATATTCACGCGCGTGTCGCGCGCCCCGTCGAGTCTCCCCGTCCCGACGAGCAAAGCGGTATCCCGCCGCAAAGTACTCGACGCGGCGAGTGAACTATAATAACAAGCGTCTTTGCACAGTGGAAAACTAAAAGTGCATCGCACGCAGGATTCCGTGGAATTTTTGTGGTTCGTCCGAGAGCTAACACGGCATGCGTGCGCACGGTGCATTCGATATGTATCGCCCGGTCCCTTTGCCGATGTACTCTCTGCCCACGTGAACGAGTCACCCTGTCAAACGACTCCGGGTCTCCACGTCAACGAGCGTATTACCTCGGTGCACCGTCGCGGCCCTAATACCCGATGATCTCGATCGTCGGCGTTGCCCCGCCGCACGGATGCCCGTGTCGGACTCTCCGACAACGCCGGACCGTATCGGAGAAGATTACACACGCACGCACTCATAAACGCTGGCGTTTCGTTCGCGTTGCCGAAGCGCGATCACGAAGGAAGCGTCGCGGGAACGCCTCGATCGAGGAACACCGCCCGGCGTGGCCGCGCGTGGACTCGTATGCACACACGCACACGTATCGTTTAGACGAAATAAATCTCTTGATCGACTGCCACCTGCCGTCACGTACACGTTCCCTCGGTTTATTACACCGCACGCAGGTCTTCGCGGAGGTATTGCACGTAAATTACGTCGCTATCGCTTATCACGCGATATTTCGATAATGAGCATCATTACGAGAATGACAATCTTTAGCGGACGCCGCGAGACTGCACGGAAAAAAAAAATATATCGACGATTCGAGTACCATTTGCTTGCGGGCTGTTAGTGAAAAAATAATGTTTTTTCAATTCTACTTTCAATGAGTAGAATTTTGTACCGGGTGAAATTATAACGTGTCATCTTGACAGTCTTGCCGCCGATGCTTCAATGTCGTGTGGAATTGTGAGAATTGAAATAATTGAAACACACTTTTTTTCTTTCGCAGCCGGCAAGTGATTTTTTTTTCTTCAGTGTGTCCGACCGATTACGGAGAGCCGAACGAGGGCACATGTGCTGAAACAAACGTTGCTTGTCGGGTGACCCGCAAATAGATATTTTGTAAAAATAATTTGATCATTTGTTTAAAACACTTTGATAATTTTAGAATTTACTAAAAATAATTTAATGGTAGTGGTAGACGTGAAAGTGCATATTGACATATTGACATATTGACAATATCGTATAGTTTATACAATATCTTATATATCTCTCTATTCAGTAGTTACAACGTTGACATAGACAGTCCCATTGGGCCATCGACCGGGGTCCTTCAGCCCTTATTTTTTTTATCTTGAAATTTGTATCTTAAAATTATTTATTAGAGAGAATTTTATCATTTGATAGTAGTATTAAACGCGCCTTATTAGCGCCTCACTAATCCATCATTCGGTGGTATTGGGTGTGTGCATGTGTGATTCTTTTTCCGTTGGTCCATTGACCGAGTATGATACGTATGAATTTTTTTCAGAATTTTATGTAATGTTAGAAAATTGGCTTTTCTTTATGTTAAAATTTGTTTAAATTCGCAATTTTCAAACATTACATAAAATTCCGAAAAAATTCTCACGTATTCAGAAAAATTAACAAATCGTTTTCGTAACAAAAAAAAAATTAGTTTGCCGGGTAATTTCATGCACAATGTTTATTTTTCAGTAATTTGTTAATAATATTTTGCAATTATAATAATTATGCAAAAACAATCTTTTCAGCACCTTCGATACGCCCGATTTTTTTCCGATTTTTATTCCATCGACAAGTGTTTCTAATCTCTCTCATTCCTCTCTCGAACTTAGGTCCTTGCGTCTGACATGACGCAAGTACCTTAAACAAACCTTTCTTTGCGGCGCATCCGCCGAATAAAGAATGGTCTCTCACGTCGACGGTCCTCCAACACCCGCCCAGACATGCCCATCCGGGCAGTTATCAAAGAATGCGTTAAAATAATGAAATCGACAATGAGCCGACGTTACTTTTGGTGAGCGCTAACGAGCACTTGAGAGCATTATTTACGCCATAATGCACTGCTCTGCCCGCGGTGCTTTAAGTTCCTCGCCTACAAGTGAACGCTCGCCTCTCGATCTCCCTCAACGCCCGCCGCCCGTTGCAGGCTGCAGCATCGCCCTGCAGGGCGAGAGGACCGATCGCTCGATCGGTGGGAATCTCGGAAATACCTTAAAGCATAATTAAGCATGAAACGCCGCCCGATCCTCGTCGGCGGAGCGTTTATACCGGAGGAATCCCTTTTAATGCCGCGACGGCGTCGCGCCGATGCCGGCGAAGTCGCCACATGGCGTACGGGTGCATCATGCAGCCACCGCTGTCACGACGGTGCCGTGCGTCGTTTGCACGCATGCACGGGACACGCGCGTTCCTCGCTGTCCCGAGAGGGGAAAATAAAGGCCGCACGATGAAGTTTCAGGTGACGGACTCTTCCCCCTTCGCTCGTCATTTCCGACGTCGCGTCACGCACTTCGTTATCCCGCGTTCCCTCGCGCACTCGAGCCTTGCGCTTAAGTTGATAAAGCAATTTGGCCCGATGGAGAGAGATATCTTCACGCGTGCCCGGCCGATCGTCTCGGCGACCCCCGGTCGTCGAGAACCCGGAACGTTTACCGGCCGCGGATGTGCTCGGTAACCCCGGGACGATGAGCGATGCAGTGTGCACTTGCCGAGAGACCGTGGACAGCGGCCGAGCGGGCACAGTCGTTGGCCACTCAGCGGTCATCGGGCACCGCGCGACGAATGGACGAACACGCGGTGAACGTACCGGAACGCTGGTGTGAGGATTTATCCGGTATCATCGTTTTTTTGGAAGCAGTTCTAAAATTTCAGAAATTCTGAAATTTTAATATTCCAAAATACAAAAATTGTGAAATTTGAATATTTCGAAATACCAAAGTGCATCATTATTCATATTTCTTTTTAATTCACGGTCCTAGGAACGTAAGACTAAAAAGAAATATGACATTTTTGCACCTTAGATCCATGATCGTCTGGTTTTACCTTTACTACACAGTAAAAAAAGTCTACTTTTTACAACAACTTATTGTCTACAAAAGTCCACAATTTTTTATGTTTTTATCTTCGAGTTTTACAAACGACAGTGCAAACTAAAATTGTTAATTACACGAGAAACAAAAGTTCGGTTTTGTAATATTCAGACCCAAACAGACGAGTTTGTCACTTATCTAAAAAAATTATTGTTACTAAACTTCGTATTCCGATTTCACGAAATTATTTTTTACCGTCTAAATTCACACTTTAAAAATATTTTCTCGCCCTCGACCGATATTTTGCATGGACCACGCAATTTGCTCTCAACAGCAGTATAAAAAAAATGTATTGCCCATCTCACCCGACCATCATCCGAGCCAGCTTGCAGTGCCAGCGACTGTGCGGTCAGTCCTCGAGGCCCGCAGGACCCGCGACTCGTGGCGAGAGAAGTAATCGCCCGACGCTTTACCGCAATCAACGGGCCCTGCGTGTAATTGGGGTTAGACGCAGCGCACACAGCACGGTAATTTTTCTTACAGCCGTATAAGTACGTACTCGTGTGTCCCGTCGGATCGGCGGACACACAAGCGTACGTGGATCCGTCTCTACACTGTAAGCGATAAACAGGAGGGTAGAATTTTAAAGTTGGTCGACGCGGCCGCGGAATGCCGAGAGCGTTCTTCCCCTCGTTCGGTGAGGAGGACGAAGGGAAGAGTTAATAAAGCAATTTGATAGATCGACGGAAATTATTTTAGATGCATCCAAGCCCTCCCCCACCCCCCACCCCTGCCTTTATATCCATGCGGACGCTAATTTCTCGATGTTCACGTTTAGTCAGTGGGTTTAATATACCGTAAAGTTCCGTGCGGACGCGAGGCTATCGATCACACGCAGCGCCGCTAAATTAGTTATTGCTGGATGGAGGAAAATTATTCGATTGCGTAAAATTACTATTCCGGCGATGGTTATAGTCGGTGCATAAGAGAACGAGTCGTACAAGCAGCAGGTGGTACTACGTCGGGTATAATGTGGCCGAGGCGAGACGGAAAGGGGGATAAATAAACGAGAGAAACACACGAACGAGATTTAAAGTCAAGATGAAATTCTATCGAGCGGAGAGAGAGAGAGGGAGGGGGAGATTGCCGCATATAGATATTCCGTGTATGATACGCGGTCGGCTCGGTTGTCCCGTCGCCGAGGCAGCGGACCGATTACCCGCTTTTCCGGGACAACGGGAGTCGCTCCGCACCGGTCGCGTGTGCTCGTTCGACCATTGCGAGATATATCGTTGCGTTAATATTGTTGTTGTCGGTGATAGGAAAGCTCGACTTTTCTCCGACAGCCGCCCGGTCTCCGGCGTGCCGCAGCTTCGAAAGTTTCCGGACTGGTTCAATTAACATTTTCTTTTATATACAGCCGCCCGACACAACGAAAAGGCAACAAAAAATTAAAAAAAAAAAAAAAAAAACGAGTCGTTGGCTTGCGAAAAATTATTAATTTCACCTGTCTGGCGGACACACACTCGCGCGCGTGGAGCGTTGCGCCCGGTGCTGGTCGGTCGAACGTGTGCTACGGTACCGGAGATAATGCCCGACGATTGACAGACTCATTCCACGGCGAGGGCGCACACACTCGCAACGCGCGTTCCAGTGTATCGCTTATTATCGGGCGAGTTATACTTCTTGACATTTATCCTACCCGGGCGGACCCCTCCACGGCTCTGTCTCTGTGTGCTTTTATCGAATGCCGATCTACTATATGCCGTACGCGCACACGGCGAGAAAGCGCATACAGTGGAACCTCGATCATAAGAAGCTCGTTCGAAAGAAACTCGATTGTAAGAAGCTCGTTCGAAAGAATCTCGATTGTAAGAAGCTCGTTCGAAAGAAACTCGATTGTAAGAACCTCTATTGTAAGAAACTCGATTGTAAGAAGCTCGATTGTAAGAAGCTCGATTGTAAGAAGCTCTATTGTAAGAAGCTCGATTGTAAGAACCTCGATTGTAAGAACCTTGACTGTAAGTATCTCGATTGTAAGAACCTCGATTTTAAGAAGAACCTTGATCGTAAGAGGAACCTCGATCGTAAAAGGAACCTCGATCGTAAGAGGAACCTCGATCGTAAGAAGAACATCGATCGTAAGGTGAACCTCGACAGGAAGATGAACCTCGATCGTAAGATGAACCTCGATCGTAAGATGAACCCCGATCGTAAGATGAACCTCGATCGTAAGATGACCTCGATCGTAAGAAGAACTTCGATCCTAAGAAGAACCTCGATCATCCAAGTTTCCTGTTGCAGTGTCAATCCGCTAGTACACTGGCTTTCCCAAGTAGTTTTACCCATCCCAGAAAAGTCATTCAGAGCGCATCAGAGAGTAGTTTAATCATATCGTTTGAATAGCGTCTTGCATATGTAAATCACACCGAAGCGACTTCGAAATTTCTTTGCTCAAAAGCGCGTAGCAGCGTTCGACAATTAAAAATGGACGATTCTATTTCACAGAACCCTTGAGATAAGAGTTCGATGTCGGAAACATGTTAAAACAATAATTTGTAGTTTAATGTATACTGTTATTTCATTTCTATATGTCTTATTTATATACGTATTATAATAGTGTTAAATAAAATTTACGTTTCGATTATCCAAATTTTTGATTATCCTAACTGGACTCGCTCCCGTCAAGTTGAGATAATCGAGTTTCTACTGTACGTTGTCCTGCAACGTGTATCGCGTACTCGGCATGTGTATCGGGTACTCGCAATCAGAGACAAAAAGTATCAGTACGAGAAGGTAAAATATTTATCGTTCAGGATAAAGTAACGCATGCAGATCTCCGCGATGATAACGGCGGAGCGGTGTAGCGTCGCGATGTGGACTTGCGTGTGTGCCGGACGCATTGTTCGTATCGGCGCGGGGAAATCGGTGCGGGACGACGTTCCAGTTCTAGTTTCTCGATTCATTCACGCGCGCACCGACTTCTGTCGTGGCCTGCCTACTTAATTTTTTTTTTGCTGCAGGAAATATCGGCCGGAGTGGGCGTCGCCACAATTACGCAATTGTCTACCTTCCTCGGTGCAGAGTCGCGGACCGCGCGATCGTTCGGTACGGTCGATCTATCCCGTTCGATTTCTTTTCACACCTAACTCAACCGGCGCGATGATGAATCGGACGAATCGACGGATCGGTAAATCACACGGCGCAATCCCGCGACGACGGGACCGTGGGCAATTATACATTTGACACGGACGATTAAGCATTCGCACATTGTGGGGAGATAAATTAACAGATGCAGATGCTTGGACTGGAAAGTCGTCGCGGCGATGCAGGCGCGAGTCGCTTCGATGGCGGGGAAACTTATTGCGCGCGTGGGACAGACGTCGCACGTACCGTTTGTATTGAGACATCGATGGATACACACTCCATGGTTTACCGGAATATGAACGAGAATCGATTTGTGAGTCTCTGGACATTTCAATACGGTGTAACTGCCTTTGCATTCGCAAAGATTACAAAAGCCTATGTTGGAGTGAAAAAGGATTTTTGTCAAAGTGGAGAAAATTATTATTTGAAGAAACAAAAAAAGTACGTGTAAGGAAAGTTGTCTTATTTTTTTAATGAAAATCTGGATCGCCAGTGTGAAATCAGCGAGCTTTGATAGGTTTTAGTGGGGCGATTACGAAAATCAATGTTGGACTTTGAAAAGCTTTAGCGAACTGAGCCGACCTGACCATTTATGCCGGCCGTGGTTCATTTATGCGCGTGCGAAGATGTCATCTTCATTGTCATCTTACAATCTGGATAGTCAGAGCTTCGCGACGTGGGTCGCCGAACTAGCTCAGACTGGGTTGACACATATGACACTTCACCGGTAGTCCAAGTGGATGATCTCATTCCAGTGAGTTCGTTTTCCATTCGCTGCCCGCGTCCCTCGCCGCAGTATAAAGTAACTAGGTGGTTGACTGTTTGTCCAGCTTCCTCGCCCATTGGGTCATAACATAAAGGAGCCCATGAAAACGACTGTTGAATGTTGCATTTTTTTTCATTAATGGGCTCTTTCGTAAGCAACATAGTAAATGTTGATTACGAAAATCAATTTCGTACTTTGAAAAGCTCTATCAAACTCCGGCCAGCGTTGACACATTTGTACCCGTGCGAAGATGTCATCTTCATAGTCATCTTCCAATCTGCATACTCAGAGCTTCGAGCCTTCGGTCGCTGAGCCAACCCTGACTGGCCTGGAGCATATGACACTTCACCGGTAGCCCCAGCGGATGATCTCATTCCAGTGAGTTCCTTTTCCATCCGCTGCCCGCGTCCCTCGCGGCAGCACAAAGTAAGTAGGTGGTTGGCTGTCCGTCCAACTTCCTCGGCTATTGCGGGTTAACATAAAGGACCCCGTGAAAAGGACTGTGTGTCATTGAGCTACCGGCGAGAGCCGCAGCATCAGGGTACATATATTTCCTCCTGATCTGGAAAACAATAAGCCGGAGAAGCGGTGAGGCCAGTGGCGGTGGCAGTCTCGCGACCGGGGCGATTTATATGCACTGCTGGCACGGGGCAATAACTTACGGGAACTTGCAAGCTACCACTTGAGGTCTAGGCATTCTCGCGGAGAGACTGAGAGTCGACTATCTTGGCTCCGTCCTGTCCCGCGGCTCCCTCCACCGGGTCCCTCTCTATCCAAATAAGGACGGGACGGAAATGCCGTACCATTTCTTCTTTCCGCTCTTGCGACGGGGAACCAGGGATAATGCCGGATAGAAAAGTCGAGACTTACACGGGTTTCGCGAGAAACGACGTTTCGACTGAATCGAAAAATAAAAGCCGTTCGGCGCCCTCAATCCACCGTTAGAGGGTATCTTGGTTGTGACACATGTGAGACCATTTATTAGCCACATGAGGTTTTTTTTTATCTTACGTTATCCTAAATGGATAGTTCTGGTACTTCAAAAACGTCTTCAAAAATGATTTCGAAGAGATAATTGATGTTTTTTAAATTTTTATTTGCACATCTTACAAAAAATCGTGCGGTTTTTTGTTTGACCAGTGCATTGCATTTTTGTTAAAGCTTCGAAATTGTGCAGTAAAATGGGAAATTGTCAACTGTTGGCAGGATGATAGTTTTTTTTTCTCCAGGAACAACTGCAAGTAAATACTTCGACTTTGATGAGTAGGTTTTTGATAATGCGACGGTTATTTATGTCCGGAACATTCGAGCGAACGGGCGAACGATAAATCCGTGCGATTGGGTGTGTTAATCTTCCGGTTCTTCTGGACTCGGTTGTGACACTCTTGGGACCATTTTTTAGCCACCTGAATTATTTCCGTCTAATTATAACAATATAAATTATCCTAAATGGATAGTCCCCGTGCTTCCCAAATGTCTGTCCGATAGCAGCTTTAGGAATGACTCCTCTGACGCTGCAAATTGCGAAGACATACTTAATCATTTTTATTTATTTACACATTTTCCAAAAAAATATTATTAATTACATTTTTGTTAAAGCCCCGAAATTCCGAAGCAAAACAGAAAATTGTCTCAACTCGACGGCAAGATAATTTTTTTCCCCAGGAGCTGCTGCATCGCCATTCTCCTCGGTCAAGTAAATACTTCGACTTTTCGGAGTAGGTTTTGATTATGCGACGGTTATTTATGTCCAGAATACTCGAGCGAACGGGCGAACGATAAATCGGTGATATTGTATGTGTTGGTGTTCCAGTTCTTCTGGATTAGGTTGTGAACACTTGGGACCATTTTTTAGCCATAAGAATTATTTTTGTCAAATTTAAAGACACCTTAAATCGATAATTTCGGTGCTTCGAAAATGTCTGTCCGATATCAGCTTTAGTAA
The DNA here is from genome assembly GCA_030522665.1 of Ichneumoninae sp. A BG-2022a. NCBI lineage: Eukaryota > Metazoa > Arthropoda > Insecta > Hymenoptera > Ichneumonidae > Ichneumoninae sp. A BG-2022a. The sequence goes on along the minus strand of JAPYZC010005627.1, from coordinate 4,367 downwards.
TGACTTTTCTCACGCTACAGATTGCGAAGACGAATTTAATCATTTTTAATAATTCACACGTTTCCAAAAAATTGTGCATTTCCTTGTTTGACCGCTTCATTAAATTTTTGTTAAAGCCCCGAAATTCCGAAGTAAAACTTAAATTTGTCTCAACTCGACGGCAAGATAAATTTTTTCCACAGGAGCTGCTGCATCGCCATTCTCCTCGATCAAGTAAATACTTCGACTTTTCGGAGTAGGTTTTGATAATGCGACGGTTATTTATGTCCGGAACACTCGAGCGAGCGGGCGAACGATAAATCGGTGCTATCGTGTGTGTTGGTGTTCCGGTTCGAAGAATAGAGAAGAGAGTTTCCCGGCGACAACCGACGATTTGTCAAGAAGGGCTTCAGCGAATGCCCTCTCTCAATGGCAACAAGCGGAAGGCTCACCCTCGACGCGGGCCATTCCGCACCCGCACAATATCCCCCATGAATGGCGCCCCCGCGTCTTATCCCGTCAACAGCGCACACATCTCGGAGCCTCGAAACGCCGCATTGAAAGAAGCCTGAAAAATTTACTTACTCCCGCGTACGCGTAACGCTTCACCCACGAGGGAGCCCGGACACCGGACCTTACCGAAAAGGTGTATACCGGGGGGATAACTGTATTACGTTCCATTATACTTATATACCCGAGCGGGGACCGGCACACAGTATCCCTTTCGGATCGACGGATAAAAACATCAAATCTGCATGAATCGGCTTGTCGACCGACATAAAATACGTATGACCAATCTGTCCGAGATTGGGTACACAAGATCCTTTGGCCATTGTGCCCGCTAACTCCCGCACGAATTTTATCGACGCCGGACCGATGGGAAGTCGATACATTTTCTGAGAAGCGAGGTTTTTTTTCTTTTTTTTTTTTTTGTAGGAGTTCTTTTCGGCATTTCACTGAGAGAAGGATCCTGTTAATATGACTATCGGTTCAGAGATGTTCCCCTATACTGTTAACATTAATTGTAAATGTTAATGTACTGGAACTTGAAATTTGCTTACATTACTTACATTGACGATTAAGGTACGTTTTTGTAAAATAGTCGAAATACCAGATATTAAAATGACAAATCTTTTATCTGAAAAATACAAACATTTTTGTTAAAAATAAATAATTTACTGTACAATAGCAACGCACATGTGTTTGGAATTTTGGAAACAAGTCTTGTGAAGATGCTTCAATACCGGTCAGTAATTTTAAAAGAATTTTTTTTGTAGTGTATAGCACATAGTATCACTGCGAAAAAAAAATTGTATTGAATTTTATGCGTAAACTGGTACATTACATTTAATTTACAGTTGTGATAAAAATTAATGAAGTTCTACGGTGAAATTAACGTGAATTATTGAATTAAAAGTACTTTTATAGTAAAAATTAATGCAAATCATTAAAAATAAATTATTTTTAAAGTTTTTAATATACTGTACGTTAATTTTTCACCACAAATGTGCATGAAATTCAATATAGCAGTTTATGCATAAAAACTTCAAGTTACCAGTACATTAAATTTCATGAGAATTTTTTTTTTTTTGACGGTGTAATCGATAGTTTTTATTATGTCCTTCTCTCAGTGCACTCGTAACAGCTTTTAGCATTATCGACGAGACCACGACGAGGCATCGGCATCGCACGAGCATAGGACAATACGCTCTTCTGACGTTAAACAAACGATACGTTTCGATGAAATATTTAACTAGCAATAACATTGTTTCGTACTCGGGATGCTTAGGGCCGTTAACACCATCTCTCTACTTGACGCGTTGCGTACTCAGCTGACGTCGACCGAGATGTTTATGCGCGATCATAAATTTTCCCAGCCATTTATCGATCAACTCGCCCGACTCTTCTGTCTCGTTCGGATACATGCCGCAATGAAGGAACGTAAACAGGAATCTATTTTTAATTATTTAATTGCAAACTCTCGTAAGAATCTTTAGATGGCTACTCGATTTCTCGTATTATTGTTATTATGGTTCTCGTATAGTGTCTGAAGTGTCGATTTCGTAACGATAAACGACCACTATAACGGAAATCTTCTCACGTTTATTATGTTGGGTGATTTGCGAACGTCTCTTAATTTTTTCATTTGATCCACCTCGGCTTTATCGTGAACTAAGATCAAAAGTGACCTCAGAGAGGAAAACGTCACTTTCGTTTTGAAAATGTCCGTGTGATTTAATTCATCCGTTTCCATCGCTGCCTGCATTCGAGATGAATTCCAAATATATTTGAAACGTATAGCAAACATTCGTTTACCTATTCCAAATTCTTTTCCTGTATTTCAAAACTCACACATTTCTGCGATTGGCTGCATTCGAGATACAGTCGAGAGAAATGGTTAAAAAATTGTCTATAACTTTCGTTTCGAAAATCTTAGTTTTTAACCGGAAGTGACGTCATACCCGAATTACACCACTTCCGGTTTGACAATCTCATTTTTCGGTATGACGCCCCATTCGGTCAAAAAATGAGAAAAGGATGAATTAAGGAATACACTGTTTCAGTTTTCCACCGACAGTGGCGTCAGAGGATAAAATGTCACTTCCGCTTTGAAAAACTCAGTTTTTCACGCGAAGTGAAGTCAGAGTGGAAGACTTCGCATCCGGTTTCGAGAATCTCAGTTTTCCACCGGAAGTGAAAGTCTAAACATCCAAGTCGTCAACTTGGATACTCCGATTAAAAATGTCATCAGTCACACAAATTTTTAAGAGTGCATTGAATTTTGAGATCACGAATCTCCCCCCGGAAAACGCCTGATTCTTTCTATCAAGAATTCCTTTTCAGGAGTGAAATAAAAGTGATCGACGTTCTCCCGTCTCGAGTTCCACCGCCGACAATAATAAGCCCTGACAAGTTAATGGCATAACGTAGTTAAAGACCTTACAGCGTCTCTTTCGGGTGGGGCGAGGCGTCGGGCGTGATAGAGATATAATGAGACTCCGACGGCAATTAATAATTAATAACCCGGATCCAAATTAAATGGGTTTAAGGGTCGCCGCGCGAGGGGTGCGGCGGCTGCCGATCCGACGAGTACAACAAGCCGAGGAACGATACGAATGCCGCAACGGGCGCGTGGTGTATCGGAAATGGCATTTTGGGGTTGCCGGAGGTGGATGGCGTTGGTGAAAAAGGGAGATGGTCGGATTGAATGGGATGCAACCCGGGGTGCGAGCGAGAACGAGGGCGAGGAGGGCCGCGCAGTGTTCGAAGGGTGGCCCGATGCGCCCCGAGCTGCGGAACGAGCCTCCCGAGGCCCGGGGGCTGTTGCTGCATTATTTATGGCTGCCATCGATCATCGTCCGGCGTACACGGCCACAACCGGGGACGACCCCACTAATCGCCATATGACAACCGTATATTTATTTTAAAGTCCTCCGCGTACACGTCAACATGGGTTACATTAATTTTAATTGTTTAACGCTCCGGCATGCCGTAAATGTCCGCGTACCACATTGATTCTGGGATTTCGGCAACAGCCTGTCAACGCTGACGGCGTATCGACAGGTTGGAATACATTGAAGGTTCGTCGATCGGGACAAGTGATGGTAATTCATTTAAAGTCGGGAAGAAGCTTGGCCAAGGACGCTGCACTGACAGCATTTTTGCAGTTAGACTCGTTATCCATTTTTTTCGGTTGTTTCCAAACGTGACATTTTTTGGCATTTTTTATTTGGATGAACTCTTCGGTAGCGATCCGATCGGGAGTACCGAAATATCAGAATGTCGTAGCGATCAGTTGTGACACATTGAACGATCATCGATCAGGATAAGTGACTGTGATTCGTCATAGCTTGGTCTAGGAATCCGAGTATACATTTTGGAGCGTTACATTGGTCCCTGACAGAGTTGGGAGGACCCCTGACAAGTGCTTATCAGAACCTTATCAGGTTCCAGATGAAACGCTCAAAAATTTACACTCGGGAAGTTCTGCGCAGTTTCCATCACAATGGGAAATCTCGTTATGCATTTTTCTCAATAATTTACGTGACATTTTTAATTAAGAAGAACTCTTCCGCAGCTCCATCTCGGTTGCCAGCCAGCCCCTTCACGCCTCCACTATCCAAATCTTGCGAGCATATCAAACCCGGTCGGAGGTCTCGAATATCGAAATGCAACTTGTAATACGAACGATTGAACAATCATAGATCGAATATCGAAATACAACTTGTAACACATTGAACGATCATCGATCGAATATCGAAACACAACTTGTAACACATTGAACGATTATCGATCGAATATCGAAACACAACTTGTAACACATTGAACGATCATCGATCGAATATCGAAATACAACTTGTAACACATTGAACGATCATCGATCGAAT
>JAPYZC010005626.1:0-13556 GCA_030522665.1 Ichneumoninae sp. A BG-2022a | reverse complement strand
TTTGATGAATTTGTTAATAACATTTTGCAATTATTATTATGCAAAATTAATCTTCTCAGTACCTTTAGTATACATGATTTTTTCATATTTTTACACCATTAAGAAGTACTTGCAATTTTCTCTTATTGTCGTCGAACTTATGCGAAGTGAGCGCGCAGCAAGACTCCCTCCTTAAAATAAGTAACATTCGCCTATCTAGATGCAAAGATACTGGTCACGATTTTTTTAATTTTCATAATTTTACCATGACAAAAGGTTAAATGAAATTTAGGTGGGGGGGGGCGCGGTTGTGATGAAAGTGGTAATTTTAGAAGCTCTTGCGTACTATTTTTTACGGTAATATAACCGATCACTCTACTCTCAGGAAAAAATTCGACCAGGCTGAGAAAAGCTCCGAGGCTTTGGCCATTCAGCTGGAAATCAAGAACAACGAGCTGCTCGACATGAGAATGAACAACGAGGAACTACGCGAGCACATACGCGAGATCCAGAGATCATCGATCGGCGAGCAGAGTTTCGAGATGGAAACGGCGATCAGCAGAGCGAGATCACCGGCCCTGCTTAACAGCAGCGAGGCTCTGAGTTCGATAGTCGATATTCAGTTACAGGAGACAAGGGAGGAATCGGCCCAGCTTAGGGCTCAACTGGACTCAATCGCCGAGAAATTAGTGACTCTCCAGAGCGAGCTGGAGGAGAGCAAACGGCAAAACGATTTTTTTAGGAGCCAAACTTCAGAAATGGAGACCTTGAGGATCGATCTTCGGGATGTGGAAACGAGACTCGTCGAGAGCATGGCCGCAGCTGGAAATCTCGAGGGGGAGAATCTTGGATTGAAGGAGAAAGTCGCGAGAATCGTCGCCGATCTGGAAGACAAGGAGAAACTCTTGGCGTCGGACAAAAAGCGTCGTGAAGCCTTGGAAACCAATCTATCCGCTGCTAACTCGAGAATTCGGGAATTTGAGATTTGTCGAGAAAACGATAAATTCAGGATAAACGAATTAGAAACAACAATTGCTGGAGTTAAAATTGAATGCGAGGGATTGAGAGATTTATTGGCAGGGACGGAAGAAAAATTGTCTCGAGTGTCGGAGGATAGAAAAATCCTTGAGTCAAATCTGCAGGACGGATTGAGAAGACTCGAGGAATCGGAAATTTGTATTGACGGGGAGAGGTCGAAGGTTGCCGCACTGGAAAAGACGCTCGATCATGCTAAGAGAGAAAACGGCGAATTGGAAAATTTGATTAAATCGAGGGAAGAAATGTTGAACCGCGTGAACGACGATAAAAAGATTTTGGAATGCGATCTAATGGAAGCGAAACAAAAATTGGGAGTATCGGAAACTTCTTTGGAGAGCGAGATATCCAAGGTCACGGAGCTAAAATCCACTGTGGAGTCGGTCAAGAAAGAACGGACGGATCTGCATAATTTGTTAAAATCAACTGAAAAAAAATTGGCCGAGTTTGTCGAGAACAATAAATTACTGGAAATGAATCTAGAAGAGGCAAACAAGAAATTGGAAATTTCTGAAGATTCTCTGGCGAACGAGAAATCCAAGGTTACGGAGCTGAAATCCATCGTAGATTCTATCAAGGAAGAATCGTCGAAACTGCAAAATTTGTTACAATCAAGCGAAGAAAAATTGGCTGAACTGACCGAAGACAACAAATTACTGGAATCGAATCTGGAGGCGTCCACGAAAAGATTCGAAAAATCGGAAGCATCTCTGGAAAACGAGAGATCCAAGGTCACGGCGTTAAAATCCACAGTGGAGTCTATGAATGAAGAATCGTTAAATCTGCAAAACTTGTTAAAATCGACTGAAAAAAAATTGGCTGAATTGATCGACGACAAAAAATCTCTGGAACTCGATCTCGACGAGTCCACGAGAAAATTCGAAAAATCTGAAGCTTCTCTGGAGAGTGAGAGATCCAAGATCGCCGAATTAAAATCCGCGATCGCCGAGTCCAGCCGAGAATGCGAAAATGTAAGAAATCAGCTATCCTCGACCGTCATCCAATTATCCACCGCGCTCGAGAAAAGCCAAGCCCTGGAATCCGATCTCGAGGTCACGAGAAAAAAGCTCTCAGCCTCAGAGCTTAATTCCAATAACCAGCTACTCCGAATAACGGAACTAGAATGCGCATTATCCCGAAGCCGCGAAGAGTCCGAGGATCTCGAAAATGTGCTGCGTAGCAAGGAATCTCTTCTGACGAAGGAAAAATCCAGGGTAGCAGATCTGGAGTCTGTTCTGAGCCAGGGCAAGCGGGAGGCCGACGATCTGCGAGTCACGCTCCAGGAACTGAAAACTGCGCTAGAGAACGAGAGGTCAGGAACTGCTCAGCTGAGCGACATCGTCGCCCGTTCGAGAGAAACATCGAAGAATCTCGAAACGCTCTTACAATCCAAAGAAGAGAACCTGGAGAAGTCCCTCCAGCGAGAAAGCTCTCTGCAGGCGGAGCTCGAGTGCTCGAGATCAAGAATTCAAGAATTAGAATTATCCCTGAGCTCCGAGAGTTCGAGAATCGCGATGCTCGAAATGGAAATTTCTCGCAGCACGGAGATCAGCGATCAATTTAAAGCCGCATTGTCCTCGACGCAAAGCCTTCTAGCTGCTACAGAGACAACGAAAAATCTCCTGCAATCCGACCTTGACCGGGCCAGGGAAAAAATCCAGGAGAGGGAAGAAAAAATCTCTAACCTTGAAAAGAACTTCGTCGACCTCGAGGGAAAAAATACGCAGGTTCTTCAGGAGAAAGTGGAGATCGAAGAATGCTATAGGCAAGCCGAGGAAAAAGTGTTGAGGCTGAAGTCCGAGATTTCCGAAGCGAGAGTACGGATCGAAGAGCTCGAGGAATCTATGAGCAAAGAGATGGAAACATCAAAGAACCTCCGTAGTGAATTGGGTGTTCAAAAAATTGAGACAGATGCTCTTAAACTTCGTCTTGAGGAGACGGAAAGCCGGGAGATTGAGAGCGCGGCTAGTTTGGAGTGTGCCGAAAAGAGGATCGCCGAGTTGACGGAGCTCGGCGAAGAGGTCGAGAGTCAATTGACCCAGGAGCGTGAAAAATTCTCGGAGATTGTGGCTGAGAAAAAAATCCTCGAGGAGAAAATGTCGTCTCGAGCCCGTTCGCTCGAGGACGCGAGGGAAAGAATTGCCAAACTCGAGAAAGAACTCGAGGAATCTGAGAAAAACCTTCGGTCTCAAAATTCCGACAACTTAGCATCGAGGAAAAAGATATCCGAGTTGGAGGAAATGAAGACTCAATTGGAAAATAAATTGTCAGAGGAGCGGAGCGAGTCGGCGGTTGTTCTGAGCGAGCGGAACGCTCTGGAGAAAGAATTATCTTCGCAGCTCCGATCCTCGGCGGATACGAACGAAAAACTGCGGAAAGCTGAAAAAGAACTCGAGCAGGCCGAGAATAATTTACGCAATCAATCCGATGTCATTGCCGGCCTGGAGAGAGAAAAACTCGAGTTAATCGAGCGAAGGTCCATTCTGGAGAAGGCGCTAGACCAGGAGAGGCGAAAGTCATCGGCCGTCGAATCCGAGAAAGACGCGCTTGAAGAAAAGCTCTCGTCCCACGTTAAGTCGTCAACGCAGCTCCAAGAACTGATAACCAAGATAACTTCGGATCTCGAAGAGTCCCGAAAAAAATTGCAGGACCAACTCGTCATCGACGACCTCCTGGAGAAGGAACGACTCTGCCAGGAACGACTCAAGGAGAAGCTAGAGATGGAACTGGCCGACTCGAGAGAACATTTATCGGCGGTCCAGAGTGAGAAGGAGATGCTGGAAGTGGAGACATCCCTGTACGGTCGTTCGAACGAAGATCTGGGCGCGCAGATCATCGCGCTGAAAGCCCAGCTGGAGGCCGACAGCAAGGCTCTCCGAGAGGAACGCGAGACTAGCGCGGCATTGAAGGAAAAACAGGAGGAATTAAATTCCCTTCTGGAAAAGATGGAGAGCCAACTAGCCGAGGACCGCGACCAGTTGGCACTGGTCGAAGGTAGCAAGACTAGCTTGGAGAAAGAATTGTCCTCGTTGGTGAGTTCCAGAGCCGACATGATCGAGGAGATGAGCGGTTTGCACAACGAGGTCGAGAGTTCTCGGAAGGAAATTCGATCGTTGGTCGAAAGAAACGAGGATCTCGAAAGAAAGGCTCTGGAGGCGAGTTCCAGAATGGAAATCCTTCGGGACTTTGAATTCCAAAGCTCCCAACTGAGCAAAGATTTGGCATCTGCCACGGAGGAGTGCGAATCCTTGCGGTCGAGGGTCGCCGACCTGTCCGTAGAGTCCGATCGCCGGGCGGAAGAAATCACCGGGGCGAGGAAGCAGTTGGAGGAAGCAGAGCGTGAAAAGAACCTGTTGAGCGACAGATTGCGCGAAAGTGAAAAATCCTCCAACGAGCGCATATCGTCCCTGGAAGAACGCTTGCTCGTCACCGAGGGTTCCTTGGCCGAGGCGAGGTTGCACGAGCGATCGAACGAGGAGGCTCTGACGGTTTCGCGAGCAAAGCTGGAGATGCTGACCGAGGATAAGATAGAATCGGAGCTGAGAATGAAGGAGTTGATCGCGAACCTTCAGGAAGTAAGAAAGACCCAGGACGGAGTTCTGAGGGCTCAAGAAAAGGCGCTCGCAGAAAAGACTCGGGAGCTCGAGAAGGCCTCACAGCAACTTCTGAGCCTGAAGACTTCACTGGAGGCCAGCAGCGGCGAGCTCGACGAGGAAAGATCAAAAACCCAACACCTCCAAACGGAATCCTCGAAGTTGAAAGAGACGGTGGAGAGAAAGTCCAAGCTCGTTCAGGAGTTGCAGGCGATGTTGGAAAGCGAGCGAAAGAGCGTCGAAGAATGGACCCAACGCTGGGAGGCGTTGAACAAAAATGTTGAGGATATTGCGAGGGTCTCGGTGAGCCTCAAGCTCCGGCTGAAGGAGCTTTGGGACTCGGTGTGCCGAGCTTGTCCGGAGGTGGCGGAATCGCGGGAGGAGCTGGAGTTCGATGAAAGCCTCGGCACTACGATGGTAACTGGTCTCGTGGAATCCTTCGTCAACGACGCCAGGACGATAGGTAACGCCGTTGCGAGGCTTGGCGAGTCGAACGAAAGCCTGAGGAAAGGCATGAAGGAGATGGGCGAGGCATCGCGAAGCTTGAGGTTGGAATTGAACGGTCTATGGGATTCCGTAAGAAAGGCTTGTCCTGAGCTGGCGCGTCCCAAGGTAGAGACCACCTGCCTCGAGGAGGATCCCGACAGGGCCTCGTCCACTCCCTGGACAGCGGGAATCTCCGTAATCGAGTCCTTCGCCGAGGACGCGAGAACCATCGGCAAAGCGATCTCGATCCTGAGCGAGGCCAACGAGACTCTGAAAGAGCACCTGGACGGTGAGAAGGAAACCGCCAAGATCACGGCTACCGAGGCGGAGAGAAAAAGTGTCGAGGTCGACGAGCGAATAAACAAAATGGAAAGTGAACTGGAGAAACGAGATCGGTATATATCGTTGCTGGTCGATAGAAGCAAAGATCTGCAAGCGCTGCTTTCGAGCGTCGTCTCTAGGCGGGACGAGGTCGATCAAGAACTTGGCGCGGTCACCGCTAAATGGGGCCGGGTGGCCGAAGAGGCGCGGAGCGTTCTAACGGTCGGAAGCTCAGCCTGCGACGAGCTGAAACACTTGAGGATAAAACGAACGGAGGTCGAGGAAAGTTTGTCGGACGTGAGCGCTCGTCACGCTCGTGGCTTGAAACCTCTGCTGAAAGCGCTCTGTCGGATCTTTCTCTGGTCGGAGGCCAAGCTGCAGGGGGCGCTGATACCAACTTTCGTTAAAAATGAATTGTCGACCGGGAACGAGCTATCCGAAGAGCAGGAGCTCCTCAGGATGGACATCGGCGATAACGTGAAGGTGCACGCGGATCTTGGCGATCTGCGTGAGAAGATCGATAGGTTCTCGAGTCTTCTTGAATCTTACGAGACCAGCCTGAGAGACGGTGTTATCAAACGCGAGGTGAGCAACGAGGAGAAGCTTCAGGCTCAGGTGGAGAAGATATCCAAGGAGCGACGAGACATGAAGGAGAAGCTCGACGCGGTGAGGGCGCGCAATGCGAAACTGGAGAAGAATATGGACGAGTTGAGAAACGAGAACAAGAAGCTCAAGAGCGAAGCGTCCTCGGTGATAAGCACGGACACGACGGAGGTCGAGAAGCTCGAAAGATTGACGGAAAATTTGGAGAAGGAGATATTGAGATTGAGGAACGAGAACGAGGAACTGGCGAAGAGGGAATCTGGGGTTGTGGATGACGAAGCGCGCATGAAGGAGGTGCACAAGGAATACGGATTGAAGCTGGAGAAGATAAAACAGAAAATGGTGAAGTATTTTTTTACTTCTGTGCGTTACTCGGTCGGTAACGAAAACTGTATTACGTTTCTCTCGAGTTTCTTAAATGTTTCGGGCCCGGCGGAGATTATTTGTGGTTTGAACAGTTTTATTTTTTTCGGAAAAGGTTGGCTACGTTTCGAAAAATTGATTACACTTTTCGTTACCGACTGAGGCTGGGTCGGGCCGTGGGAGAATCCCAGGCGTTGTGAAATATACTATTATCCGTGGTTATGCATTAGTTGCCGTTTGGAGTTTAAAAAACACAATAAACATTTTTTTTTTTACAGAAAACCGCTTACAACGACCAGATCGCAAAATTGAACCAGGAGCAAGACAAGGCAATGAAGGAGAAGCTCGAAACTCTGCGGGGACAGATGGAACAGCAGTGCCGGAAGTACACCGAGGATATAGCAAAGTACAAGGCCCACATAAGCGATCTGAGCTCGCGGTACTGGGACGTGGGTGAAAAGTTGCTGGCCGAAACGCAGGAGAAACAGGCGGCTCTTCAACAGCTTCAGCAGTTGAAGGGACTGCAGCAGGGCGCGGTCGCGGAGGCCAATCAGCATGTGGCTGTATCTCAGAGTCGGCAGAAAACGGCAAGGTGCTCGAGTCTTTCTAATTCGTCTTCCCACAATAGTATTCTGGAGATTGTAAAATTCATTAAAAAAAATCTTTTTCGAGATTTTTTTCAAGTCCTTCAAGTCAATTTTTGCCAAGAGCTTTGTGAAATTTTTTTCTACTAAAACGTCGAAGGACCGTAGCTTTGAACTCTTCATGTACCGCATACTCGTTCAACGAGAACCTAGAATTTGCAACCTTCGAACGATTCGAATAACAAGTTAATGTGCTACCAAAAATTCTGTAAACATTCGCAGACGTACCTTGAGATGTTTTGTTATAGCGCAGAAGAAAATTTATTATGAACAGTCGTATCGTTTTTTTTACTTGAAAGAAGGCATGGTTGTTTGCGATCGGCAAAAAGTCTCCGGTACTTGCAGGGTTAAAGGGCTCGATGAATCATTGACACATTCTTATGACAATCTAAAAATCGTGATACGTTTGTTCTTTTCTATAAAATTTTGAATTATTTATTTATTTATTCAGTCTGGATCGGCGCGACTTCGGCGTCGATAGAGCTGCCAGAGAGTCGACGTCCCGGCAGGGATACCGCGCTGTCGAGGTAATCGAGGAAGAAACCACGACTTTTTCAACCAGGCGGCATAGCGTCAAGAGTATACAAGCGATGGGCAATGCTTTCAACGCGGAGGACGAGGAGGGCGAAGTTTTCGATAGCGTTTACCTAGGTCGGTAGTAAAAATTATAGTCAACTCATTATTATTATTATCATTCCTTCAAGTAATGAATTAGTAAAAAAAAAATGAAGAAAAAATACCGGATTTTGTTTATGAAAAGTTTATGAAGAGAGGTACCATGTTTATGAAAAGAGACCATACGATTTTCTAATTCCTATTTTTTCTCTTCTAGCGGACTTGAAGGAGGGCCGATGTGCACCCGTCGGTCCGGACTATGACCGTTTGTCCGAGCTGCGTAAGCGAAACTCGATGTTCAGACCCCATTTGCGATCGTCCTACGCTGTTGAAACGCACGTTCAGCCGATAACTCTGAACGAGGACGATATCAAGGTAAACCATTTTTTTTTTGTATTGATCTTCTCTCTGTGTATCGTAACGTTCGTTGTCCGTAAAACATCCACGAGAATGTCGAAAAGAAACCATCCTGGAGTAGCGATTAACGTATTTTTTTTTGGATATCCCAATCATTGGTTTTTCTCGTAGAACGGTGTAACAGGTGACGACGTCTTCAACGACAGTCTGAGTCAGAGTCTCCTTCCCGGGCAGAAGCCAAAGAAAAAAGACAGAACGCAGGTAAGCTCGAGCATTTTTTTTTCACGGCCGAACCCCTTACGGCGTTCCCCCTTAAGGAGGGACTTCGCATAAGTTCGGCAACAATAAGAGAAAATTGCAAGTACTTCTTGATGGTATAAAAATCTAAAAAAAAATCATGTGTACTAAAGGTACTGACAAGATTAATTTTGCATAATAATAATTGCAAAATGTTATTAGCAAATTCATCAAGACATTAATTGGATAATAAATTACCCGGCAACAAAATTTTTTTTTTTTATGAAAATGATTCGTTTATTTTTCTGAATACGTATGCATTTTTTCAGATTTTTAAGTAATCGTTGATTTTTGTTCTGTAAAAAAAATAAAAAATCAACGATTACTTACAAATCTGAAAAAATCCTTACGTATTCAGAAAAATAAACGAATCATTTTCATAAAAAAAAGTTTTGTTGCGGGGTAATTTGTTAAATTAATCTTTTTAAATTAATCTTTTTTTTCAGATTTTTACGCCATCAAGAAGTACTTGCAATTTTCTCTTATTGTTGTCGAACTTATGCGAAGTCAGCGCGCAGCGAGACTCCCTCCTTAAAGGCCGAATACCCTTACGGTGGAATCTCTAAAATATTACATAATGAGGGACCGCGTGACCTACGCGAAGGGTCTGTATCGTACGTAAAGCAGTTCGTCTCCTCTTCGACCGTTCCTGTCGGGACACTAGAATTATCGGCACCACACGGCTTCGTAACTTATCTAGTGTAACGTTGCAGAGATTCCACTGTACACATTAAATCGTTTTATCTGTGTAAAATCCGCATGAAAAAAGTGTTCTCATATCTCGTCTCGTTTATTCGTTCTGTATCGTGCCTGTTTGGGTTTGTGGTGGTTTGTAGACTTCGTACAAGAGACCCGGTCCTCCGACGCCAAGCAAAAACGGAGGGAGACTGTCGTTGCAGGTGAGATAGTTCTTTTTTTTCGTTAATCGCATGCGATCGTCGATTTAGTTTTTTTCGCATCAGAGTCGAATGCTCGAGTTTAATCACTGACATGTCGTTTGATTCAGGGTAACGAGCTGAAAAGTCCGGGTAGCAGAATCCTCAGGGAAAGGAACGTCGAGAGGCGCACGACCGCCACGCCGAGAGGACTGAAAAATTTATTCGGGACTTCGATCTCGAAGCGACAAGACGAAGTGAGTTTGCGAACAAGTTCAAATCCAGGTTGAGACAAGTTCGAACGCATTTAAAACCAATTCAACCAGGCTTGAACAAGTTATGGGACCGTCAAACAAATAGAAAAGCATTTAAAACAAATTCGAACCCATTCGAACAGGTTTTAAGGATAAAGTAAAAATTAAATTTAATCAATTTTGTGTTTTTTTTTTTTTTACAGAATGTGGCAGGCACGCCGAAAGCTCGACGACTCAGCAATATTTTCCGAAAGCAGCGTACAGAGCGGAATTAGGATTTAACTAACAAAAATTTAATACGGAAATGCAGAGCTTCAGTGCCTCAGTGCCATAATCCTGCGAGCTTCGCATAATAAATATGTATAAAAGTAAAAGGGTAAAAAAAACTATGAAGACACAAGATTAGTAAATAAGTATTAATTGTAACATTCCAATGTATTTTTTTACTAATGTTTTTATTTTTTTTAATCATTAAATACTATAGTAGTAACAAACGATAATACTTTCTTTTTCTTATTTTTTTCTTTTGTCCGAGTCGTATTATCAAAATACCGCGAGGTCCGATTATTTCCTTCGTGTGCGAAGGAATATGTGTATAAAGTAAATAAGAGGGTATAATAATATAATATTGTCGTTGAACTGAGATGTAAACGTAACATCGGTTGTTCTATAGTCGATTCAGTCTCTCTAAGCGCGATACTTGATTTTTTTTAAAATAATTATAAAAAAAGAAATACGCGCTCTTAAATAAATGCACACCGGGCCGATATGCGGATATAATTCATTTGCGTCGAAAAAATTCGCCCTTCCACTTTCGGTCTCGTCTTTTCAATACTCGTTCTATTTCGTCTTTATTCCGAATCGGATTCCTGCGAGAAGAAATCAATTTTTTTTCAGCATCATTCGATTTACATATATATTTTTTTTTATCGAGAAATTTGTAATTTTATCGAGAGGACTCACCATATATTGCCCCTCAACGTAGCGCCCGGAATTTCTCGCGGTTCTGCGCAATTCTCTCGGCTCCTGGGACTGATCTTGATTTCTTCGCCTGACGAAGTACACATGGTGTAAAAAAAATCACCCAAAAAATATGACTGGAATGAAGATTTAAAAAAATTGTACTTACGTTCTAGACTGTATTTGCAAAGATTTAAGTCTGTTGTCGATGTCGTGCGAGGGACTCTGCGAGGAATCTTCTATCGCGGGCATGGGCGAGCCTGGCGTCAGGGCAATATCGCTACTCTCGTAAAAAGCCGAAGCTCGGGGTCCCCGTGGAAAATTGACTTTGGTAACTGAGAGTCTAGGAGAATTCGTCAATTCGTTTTTGTCTCTCAGAAATATTGTCTACATAGATATTTGAATTTTGGCCGGTTGCGAGCCAACGACTTTTGGGGATGATGATGATTTTTTATACTCACGCGTTTTTCTTCGCTGCTCTCTTCTTCTTTTGCTTGCTGAAAGAAGAAAAAAAATTGCAACACGTTTACACGTACGCAAAGTTCTTGGATAACCTACATCGACATGGACTCGTGCTTTGCGTCAAGGAGGCTAGAGCATGATATCGCGAGGGAAAATTTAAAAACCAAAGAAAAAAAATTGAAGTTCTTTGGAAGAAAAGAGTCCGGTAGCAATTTTCCCAAAAAAATTATTCTAAAAGCTTAAATGAATTATATTTCGAAATGTGCTCGAGCAAAAACGGAATTTTTTTTTTCCTGATTGTTGTTGAAGTGTTAATTTTTTTTATGTTCATGTTCTTCGTCCTCAGACGAGTGTCTGGTAAAAATTGCATCAATATGTAAAGTCCCAAAACCGAGAAAAAAGATGTTGAAAATCTGGCATCCGAAAAGTTTCGTGCCTTTGAATTCGTGCGATTTTTTAAACGTTTATATATCGGTACCTGGGACGCGTGTCTCTTTGAAATCTTCCATTTCACAATCGACTTGAGAGAAATTCAGCGCTCTATCTTCAATTCAACTCAATGTCCGAACCTCCTTTACTGTTACTTATTTTCACGCTTTCTTTTCTCTTCTATTCTACTCTGATCGATAAGATCTAGATTACTTTCTGTAGCAGGATTCGATAGGAACTTCAAGGATCGGGAGTGTCTCGTTTGATAATCAACACATAACATTAATCTCGTGTTCAATTGTATAACCAATTTGTATTGTCGACAATAATAAAATACAATTTTTTTTTCCTTCATTTCTCGCACTAAGCGCGACAGTAAAAATTTCGCGATACGACTGTTTTAATGTTCAGTCAGATTAATTATTATATCGTACGAAAAAAATACTCGAATAGTAAATCAGGTACACGAGGACAATTGGTAGACGAAGTTCCCTCGAGATAAAAAATACACTACAATAGAAACTTTTTTTTTGTGAGTCTAGGCCCCGCGGACTAATACGATTCTAAGATCCGCAAGTCCCGCGGATTAGGGCCCCGCGTACAGGAGGGCTGTTTTTTTCTGTGTCGAGCTCACCGATCATCTGTTCAGGACGTGCGGCCCTGCCCTGTAAAATTATACGTTGGCGAACCCAATAAAAAGAAACCCTGGGCCAAAGCCCTCTCCTTGCTTCTTTTTTTATTATTACTATTATTATTATCATTATGATTTATCCTCCGATCGATCGATCGATTCAATAACGTGAATCGATGCGACCACACACTGCTCTTGCCTCATCCTCCTTATCGTCAATGATTATTATTTATTATTATTTTGTTTTATATATATAAAAGTAATTAATTAATGTCGGGGAGCCACGACCAAAGCCAAAATTAGCATAGCAGAGCCTAATCGTCAGCGAAGTAGCGGCATAGCGGGAACATCGTAGCAGCGGCTACCCCGTTTTATCGGACAAGCGACGTGTAACGTGAATTCGTATTAAAGGACAGCGGACCGCGGCAATCAAAGCAGAAAGGACGAGCGTGTGAACGACGTTGGTGAATTGGTTGGTGTACGGATTGACGAAAATAGCGTTTAGTAGATACTGAAAAAGTAGAAAAAAAAATGAAAAAAATTGCAAACAATAGAGTTAAGCGAAAAATAAGCAAAAGAACGAGATAAGCGGAATAATTTTTGTTTGTGCTTTCGTGAAATGAAAAAATAGAAAATTAAGCTTGCATTTATTTTATAGGTTTTCTTTTCGGGACGTGAATTTGTGCGAACTTACCCTATGAACTCGTGATCGGATCCTTCGTCCGCCTCGTCTACCTCTTCTTCCTCTGAAAAATTAAAGAATTCGCTGTGTTAGTTGCTGTTGTCGGAAAATCTGTTTTGTAGTTCTTTTTTCGTCAAATTACTTTGATCCATTTTTAGAGGTAAACTCCGATAACACTTTTTTTTAATCCAAGACCCATAATTTCCACATTGTAAAAAAACTTTAATAGTTGCCGAAACAAAAGACTATTAAAAATGGCCTGTTTCATCGATTGAAAAGGCTCAGCCCATGAAAAGTTTTTAACAATACCAGCCTGTTATGCAAAAAGGGTAACTCATAAAAAGGTAATTAAAAATTAACAACTTACCGGCTGCATGATCCTTCTTGCGTCGCGTGTACGCTCGTTTGCTGGTAACCGGCACCTGATCGGTCTCCCCGTGTAGCAAGCTGTTCCTATACAGCAGCAGAGGCTGCCAGTCTTCGCCCCGCGACGACGGCATACCCGCTTGTAATCTCTTGTCCAAGAAGTTGAGTCTGCAAAAAAACAAATTCATCGAAATAATAACATCCGAAACCAACAAGAAATTTCCATCCTACTTATCCTGCGCACGAGAAAAATAAGTGAACAATTAAGTAAGTCCAAAAGCTAAGGTTTCATGATGATAAAAAAAATACTGAACAATAAAAAAAAAATCACTTTTCAAATTAATTATTTTTGTATCTTCCTAATCTTGGTCCTCCCACGAAAGTCTGTTCAAACTGTTATCGACTTGCGAGGTCCAGAAGTCGAGATAAAAGATGTTGAAAATCTGGCGTCAGAAAAGTGCATGTTTTGTACTGGTTCGAATTCAAGGATTTGAAGGAACGGGTTACATACAGGTGCCCGAAACCGATTCGTGTTCAATAAGCAACACGAACCTATGCAACGTCTCCAGCACACTTTGAGACCTAAATCGTTTGCGGAAAACCG
>JAPYZC010005625.1:0-10058 GCA_030522665.1 Ichneumoninae sp. A BG-2022a | reverse complement strand
ATATAATATATAATATATAATATATAATATATAATATATAATATATAATATATAATATATAATATATAATATATAATATATAATATATAATATATATAGGAATAAGCGGCATACACGAGATTGGCCGACCGTGAGTGAGGAGAGGATGGATGGACGGCTACAGGGTGTTTATATCAGTTACACAAAGGTATTATGCAGCAAGACAGAAAAAGAGAGTGAGAGTCCTGCGCAGAGAAACGTGCACAGAGTTGCCACGGGATGAATCACCGGAGAGGCTTGAAGAAGGCTAGTCTTCCTCCCCTTTGCGCGGCCATCCTCGGCTTCTTGCCGGTGAATGAAGACTTTTTTTCATTCAAGAGCAATGCAGAATGGCGCGAGAGAGAGGGGGGAGGAGAGAGCCGAGAGAACAAGTGGGAGCGCTCGCGGAGTCCGCGACTCGACTCTCGAGAGCGCCGCGGATTCTGCACTCGAGGAAGATTTATTTTTAGCGAAGGTGCGCGAAGAGCCTACTCTCCTTCGAGTACCCGCTGACTCCTCCTCCCTCGAACGCCCCGGAGATCACTCGAGGAGCTAACAGGATCGTCGAGCTCCCAAAAAGCTGTCGCCAAACTCGCCGAGGAAAGAAGTTCGACGAAAGAAAAATTACAAAAAGGTTTACACATTTGCGATTTTTCAAGGTGAGTTTTCTTTAAAAAAAAAAATGGAAAAATGAAGAAGAAAATTAATGGAAAAAATTACAAAAAACGCTATGAAAATATAAAGAAAAATAATAATGAACACATGCAGAAAAAATACAATGAAAAAATGAAGAAAAAAACTAATGAAAAAATGAAGAAAAAAACGAATGAAAAAAGCAGAAAAAAACGACGAAAAAAAAATGTACAATGGAAACTGAATTGCCGAATAATTAATAGCAGTGTCGACACTATTTCAGGAGGTCTTCAGGGGAAGAATTGCGGTAAATGGAAGTCACCGGAAGCGACCCATCGGAAGCTAAATTAGAAGAAGAAGAAGAAGGAGAAGGAAGGGAGAGGACGAAGCTCGTAATCATCGCCGAGCGATCGGTCTGTCGAGGCGTAATTCCCCGACAATCATGTCGCCCCGGAGGCTCGTCGAGTCCTCGGGAAGCCGGCGACAAGAAGACGACCGGTTGCCCACCCGAGGAAGCTAACGACGCGGTCGAGGGAGCCGGAAGAAATGTGGAAGAAATTCGACAATCTTCCGCGAACGATCGGCATATCCGGGGAGGACAATTTTCGTTATCCTGGACAATCCGCAGCGAGGAAGGTGACGTTGAGCGCACGGCTGCGTGACACGTTGCTTGTGGCCGGGCCCGGCACGGGTTTATTGTTGCGAGACGGAGTTGCGTCGCCGAGGACGGAAGGAAGGAAGAAAAGAGCAGAAGGGTCCGCCAAGAGGACGAAGAAAAAAAAACCCTTAAAAAAAAAAAAAGAAAAAAAGGTGCAAGGAAGTCGAGGGTAAAATCGCCGGTAACAACTGACTCCCGATGGCGGTGCGCCGACATACCGAGGCGAATAATGCTTCGAGCATAAGGGAGGTCCTTTCCTCAGGAAAGGAGCGCGCACACAGAAACCGCGTGTCGAAGGAGGCGAGCATGACGAGGACGAAGTATAATGTACACAGACCGACCGTGCGCAGATGGCTGCGAACTCTGGTAGTTTCCTTCGAAAGGAGGGGTGAAAAAAAATGTGGAGGATCGATAGTCGTGGATTGAAAGTGAGACAGTCGAAGCACTGCGACAGGGTCGAGGATTCGAAAAAATAAATATAAGATAATCGAGTCAAAGAAGTTTCGAAGATGGCAAGGAATTGCCGGAAGGAAAGTCGGGAGTTTCTTTACCGACCGAGGCAAAGTAATTCCCGATTGACATTGTTTAGTATTTTTTTTTGAAGAGATAATTCACAGTATTTTTAATATAATACTATCAATGCGGTACTATTACTACATGGTTCGAGTTTTGCCGTATAGCGATAGCTGATCGGATTATTTATTTATCGCCGAATTTTATTTTGAGGCCGATGATCGGATAAATTTGAGGATTGCTTTGAGCGACTTTCGATCGATGAATAGGAATTTTTTTATTTTTTTTTTACGGATTGTTTACCGATGGTTCGCAAGTTAAAAATTACGAGCATTATGCAAATCTGCCTTGGGTAAGAAAGATTTAGTTTCCCGAGGTTAAATGAATATAACCGCGAGGCACTGATGAATATCTATCGTTTACGAAAGGAATGCAAATATCGCGCGTGTCACGGCCACATCGCCGTGCCCGTGCCGCTTCGGTTACCTGCGTAGAACCGCGGTAATCTTTGATTTCTTTTTTTTCTCGAGTCCTTGAAAAAATATTCATTACCATTCGCAGCCTTCGAGTACCAAGTGACAAATTTGTACGGAGGGGGGGGGGGGCGGGGGGGGAGGCGAGAGGGGCAAAATGGACCGTTATAAAAAAAAATGCTGGAGAGAAATGGAAAAAATTTCTTAAGAGGAGAAAAATGAACTCTTAGTTTCTCACATAAACGACATGAACGGCTCACGGATATCTCTCGAGAAATTTTAGTTCTATTTTTCGAATTTTTTTTTTATAAAGTACAATTTTGTCCCCTTTCATCTTCAGCGGCTCAAAATTTTTCCATCTGTTTTATCTCTCATCGTACGTAAGATCGTCGATAAAATCGAATGAGTTTTGGCAATTGGATCATAAAGTCATCGAAAAAAGGGCTAAAATTTTTTAAATAAATTCTTCAAAATATAAATGAAAAAAAAAAGATTCGAATTAACGAACGGCACCGAAAACGAATCTTTGTGAAGCCTTGTAAAGGAATTCGGCAGGACTGTTAAGAGATGCGCGTTTCTCTCGGTGGCGAAGGATCGACGGATAGAAAACAGGAATTTAAGTGGCTCGAAGGATGAGGTGGAGAGAGAGGTATCGTGCGAACGGGAATAAGAATACGAGGAATTTGAAATTGGGCGGCAGGGGGGAAGGACGAGGCTCTAATCTGCAGCAGGGGGGAAGGTCGAGGAGAGAAAGCTCAGCTGACCGTCCCGGAGGAGAGCGTCGGCGTCCCACGTGTGTGCGCGCGCGCGCGCGTTTGCTCGAACGTTCCGAGAATTTAAAGGGCCAGGTATAATCGAAAGAGGTAGAGTCCCGCATCGTCTTAAAGACGAAGAAGCAGAGGAAGGAGAGGGAGAATAAGACGGGAGAGGAATAATAAACATCAAACTTGTTTAAAAGAACCCTCGCTTCCCCGCCCAACTTTGAGCTAGTAAGAAAAACAATAGTTCAAACGTTGAACTATTAAACACAAAAACTCAAACTCAGACCAAGTAGACAAAAAACGGTCAAATTTTGAGCTAATAAGAGAGTACAAGTCACATTTTGAGATGCTGAAAAAAATAGCTCTATTTAATAGCTATTTTTAGCTCTATTTAATAGCTCAAGTTTTGAGCTATTAAACACAAGAAGCTCAAATTTGAGCTGTTCAATACAAAAAGCTCAAACTGGGAGCTGCTAAGAAAAAATACATCAAACTTTGAGATGGAAAACAATCTTGCGCAAACTTTGAGCTGGTAAGAAAAAATAGCTCAAACTTTGAGCTGGTAAGAAAAAATAGCTCAAACTTTGAACTGGTAAGAAAGAATTGCTCAAACTTTGAGTAAATGAGAAAAACATTGCTCAAACTTTGAATTTGACTGAATTTCTTCCTACGTCCGTTCATACGAAAGTTTGAGCTCCTTTTCCTTCATCTTGTTGAAGAAGAAGGAAAAGTAGCTCAAACTTTCGTATGAAGGGACATAGGGAGAAATTCAGTCTTATTTCTCGTACCTGGACGAGTACTCGATACGCCTGACTTTTATCGTGAATACGGGATCGTTTGGCTCGCGCCACCGCCTTTTGTTGCTCTCGGAAATCTACCTCCCCTCTCGCGCATATCGCCTTCAAAGCGTCGAAACGCAATGGGGAGTTTGTCAGCTGCTCTCTCGACGACGTGCGTTCCTTCTGGCGCGCTTGCGAGCCGCCGCTGCTGTTCCTTCGCCCCGATACCAAGGTGAAAAACCTTCCTTAGGGTGCGAGTTAAACAGCCCACGGGAGCGTCTTAAAATAGAGAGCTCGAAAGTCGCGATCGACGAACGGAGCACGCTCCTAGAGCGACAGCTGTCCCCGGGGCGCTACGGACTCCGGCGGTGGCGCACCTGCCGCACCGCGGCCTCTTACCTGGGTCATTCGTAGGTAGATCGGGGATGCCTGGATAACGAGCCAGGAAACTCTTCGACGGAGTCATTAGAATACAATGAGATAGAGGAAGAAAACGAAATTTAAGGATGGAGAATTTTTAGACTGGGAATAGCTTCATTAGACAACTCCACGATTTTACTTTTTAGTTTGGAATTTTTTTTTTTAATTATTGTTTGTTACTAAGTTATGTAACGAAGAAAAAAGGATGGGTTGGTTGATGGGACTGGGAATAGCGACATTAGGCAGATCCTAATTTTTTAAAGTATTCTGCAAACGACTCGTTCGGCCCAACTCGGCGGGAGAGAGAAAATACGATTTTTTTTACGTAAAGGAGTTTCTGAAAAATCTGTAAAAATTTGTACACGTGGTCCAGGATTGAGAGATGTCGCCGGAATTTTTGTGGATTTTTCGGACTTGAGATTGGCACTCAAAATTGTGTGGATTTTTAACGGAACGACTCGTGTCGTTTTTTTTCTTTTTTCGATCTAACTCGACCTGTGAGAGTAAATGCGAGTTTTCAACTGCAAAGCAGTCTCCGAAAAATCTTTAAAAATTCGGGAATCTGGTCCAGACATGAGGGATGTCGAGTGAATTTTTGAGGATTTTTCGCACTCGAGACAGTCGCTCAAAATGGTGCATTTTTTAACAGAACGACTCGTTCGGCCCAGATCGGAGTGTGAGAGAAAATTCGAATTTTCAAGTGCAAAACAGTTTCCGAAAATTTTGAAAAAATTTGCGAATCGGTTCCAGAGACGAGAGACGTCGCGTGAATTTCGTGGGTATTTCGCACTCGAGTCTGTCGCTCAAAATTGTGCAGTCTCTTAACGGGACGCTGTGCCCGACACTCTCAACGGTCGGCGAATTCCTCGACGACTCAAAATACAAGGCGGCCTGTTACGATCAAGATTTAAATCATTCATACGTCTGCGCGACGAAGCCGAAGGCCCCCGGACGCGCTTGTATAACATCGACCATATAGATATATATTGTGTTTCATCGACGCCGAACGACTCGACGAAAGGGTACGGAGAAGAAAGAGACGCGAGGGAGACAGAGAGGAGCTTTAAAATAAAATGTAAATAAAAATTGAAAACAGGTCTTACAGCCACCGGGCAGACAAGTCGGCCCGGCGTCTCTTCGCGACATGAATGAGACTATCTTCATCTTTCTTCCTCAATCTTCTCTTCTCACCTTTTTTTTTCTCCTTTATCTTCGTTCATTCATTCCACTTTCTTCCTCGCCGTTTCGAGCCGAAACTTAAATTTTATCGAAGAAAATATTCTCTTCCATATCCATTATTGTATTTTTTTAATAATTATTTTTTAACCATTATGACGATAGAATATTTATAATAATTTTGTAATGTTAATTAATAATTAATTTGTTCAATGATTCAAACAGCTCGAAGAAGACAATAGAGGAAAAAGTGAAGAAAAAAAAGAAGCCGGGACGCGACTCGAGAGCCGAAGATGTCGTACCGAAGATGGAAGAGAAACGCGGAGGAGCGGAGAAGCGAAGGGGCCGAGTGAGAGGAAATCTCACGCCACGTGCCGTCAGGATTTAAATCCAAGGATGCCCGCGACCGTTGCGGATCTTTAAAGACTCGCCAGCTCGCGCGCGCGACCGAGCCCGGCACGTTGACTCGATCTCCCTGAGCGGAGACGCGCTTCCGAGCATTGCGATTTACGTAACGAAAAAAAACTACCCATACACTGGTTGGTTCGTTGTTAGTCTATTCGCTGACTTGTTTTTCTGAAAAATGTTGAAAAACACTTTACCAAAAGACTACTTTTTTTATTCGCACTTTTCTTTTTTTTTCAACAATTCGATAATTTCGAGAATCGATATATATCGAATTGGGAAAAAAACTGCCGAGCCAATTGGAAATCTGGAAAAATTAATAGCAACGAATCTCCGAAGAAAACAAGGATAAAAAAAGACCCAGAACAAATACAATTGGGAATTTTGAGATATATGTTGAATCGGAAAAATCGGCAGAGCCAATCGGAACACCGGACAAATTAATGTAATAAAAAAGATCGATAATTTCGAGAATCGATATATATCCAGTTAGGAACAAACGGCTGAACCAATCGGACCGCTGTAAAAATTAATAGCCACGAAGCTCCGAAGAAAATAAGGATAAAAAGAGACCCAGAACAAATACAACATATTCATGTTTCGATAAAAAAAAATTCAATAATTTTGAGAATCGATATATGTTGAATCGGGAAAAACAGCAGAGCCAATCGGAACACCGGACAAATGAATATAATAAAAAAAAGATCGATAATTTCGAGAATCGATATATATCGAGTTAGGAACAAACGGCTGAGCCAATCGGAGCGCCGTAAAAATTAATAGCTACGAAGCTCCGAAGGGAATAAGGATAAAAAGGGATATAAAGCAAATCCAATCGATGTGCGTTGTTCCGGCCATTATCCTCGGTGCTCACGAGGCAGAGTCCTCGGACCCCTGCACGGACAGCTGCGTGTACGCAGCAGCTCCGACGTCGCGTCGTTTATATATATATGTATAGTTATAAAACTCGAGCGAGATATAGAGGGGTACACGAAAAAATTCACCCCTGAAACCTCCGTAGCACGAACTCTCTGTTTCTCTCTATGCGGCGCTGCAAACTTTGGGGGAGGCTAATAACAATGAGTATGGGAGACACTATATCCACTACCACGACGAGGTGTGCACATGCCGCAGTAAGCATATGCCCGGGGGAGTGCGAGGGCAGGCACAGATGGCCGGGGAGTGTAGGAGCCTTATCATACACCTTTTGCAGCGTACTACTATGTACCACCGGCACTTAGTACGTCTCTGTAATAATTACATCACGAATACCGTGAAGAAACCTTCTTTTTAATTTACAACTTTTTTTTTTATTTCGTGGAAACTTTGTTTTCTATATGGAAAATAGTGATGAATTATAATTATATTCAGATTTGGAATTAGTTTAAGTAGATTTAGAGTGTTAAATTTTATAAAAGAGAAGACGATGTCTCCGAGCCAATTTGTTATTATAATTAGATATACATTTAATTCAATTAGATCTAGAGGGACAAATTTCAAAAGAGCGTGCGTTCCCTCCGAACAAATTTGTTATAACAATTAAATTCAGATTTTATTTAATTAGATTTGGAGGGCAACTTTTAGAAAAGAGAATGCGACGTCTCCGAACCAATTTTTTACAATAATTACATTTAGATTTTATTTATTTTATTTTATTATTTAGATTGCAGCGTATTACTATGTACTCCCGGCACTTAGTGTGTCTCTGTAATAACTACATCACGAATACCGTGAAGAAACCTTTTTTTTAATTACAATATTTTTTTAGTTCGTGGAAACTCTGTTTTCTGTATGGAAAATAGTGATGAATTATGATTATATTCACATTTGAATTTAGTTTAATTAGATTTAGAGTGTTAAATGTTATAAAAGAGAATGCGATGTCTCCGAGCCGATTTATTTATAATTATATTTAGATTTTATTTAATTAGATTCAGAGGGGTAAATTTTAGAAATACGGATACGAATGTCTTCTTTTTCTTTTCTTTTCTTCTTTTTTAAAAGTGCAATTCGACGATGAAAAAGCGTTGAATAAATTGCTCGTTTTATGGCCGTGGCGCTCCGTTGAGAACGGACGGATATCGCAAGTACCATCGAGTCTGCGGAGCGATATACCCAAGGGAGTCGTACTCGCTTCCGAGAAGTCTTTGACGGTTGCATCGATATCGCTGGAGCCGCCGGCGGTGCCGAACAGAGAGAACCGGAGAATTCTGAGCAAGAAAGAGCCTCAATGTTAAACTCCGCGCTCGGCTCTTACGCGTGTGACGCAACGACGTCCACTGTGTGTACTCCGTAATTCAGAGCTCGATGATCTGGTTACCCGCGGACTCGGGTAACAGAATTCCGCTGACGTCAGACTCCCATAGGCTTCGGGTTGTTCGCCTTTTTTCGTCTCTATCCATTTACCTTCTAATCATCCTCGACCTCTCTTTACGGTTAACAGAATTATTATTTTTTCTACATTCTATCAATTATTAGGAAATAGCAGTATAATAGCAAATGGTTAAGGAGGGAGTCTCGCTGCGCGCTGACTTCGCATAAGTTCAACAACAATAAGAGAAAATTGCACGTACTTCTTGATGGTGTAAAAATCTGAAAAAAATCATGTACACTATAGGTACTGAGAAGATTAATTTTGCATAATAATAATTGCAAAATGTTATTAACAAATTCATAAAAAAATTAATTGGTTAACAAATTACCCGGCAACAAGACTTTTTTTAATGAAAATGATTCGTTTATTTTTCTGAATGCGTATGAATTCGAATCATTTTCATTAAAAAAAAGTCTTGTTGCCGGGTAATTTGTTAACCAATTAATTTTTTGATGAATTTGTTAATAACATTTTGAAATTGTTATTATGCAAAATTAATCTTCTCAGTACCTTTTCAGATTTTTACACCATCAAGAAGTACTTGCAATTTTCTCTTATTGTTGTCGAACTTATGCGAAGTCAGCGCGCAGCGAGACTCCCTTCTTAATGGACGCGTAAAAAATTCGACATGACAGATCAAATTCATTGAAATTAATTCAATTAAATTTTAAAAAATTGATCCAATCAAATGTATAACAATTAACGCAATTAAATTTATGAAAATGTATTCAATTTAATTTGTAAAAATGATTTTATAAAAAAAATAGAAGTGTAAGAGCGAAGGGTTAATGGAGGAGTAAAAAATGGACACAATAGAAGGGTTGAATTGCGTGTCCTAAGAGGGAGAAAAGTGGGAGTGCGACGGAAACGATAAAAATGAGTTTCTGGACGACTTCCCTCGACCTGAGAATTGTCGGTACGGGTCGTAGGGAGGGCGACGGAGGAGGAGAGGAAAGAGTCATAGGGCACGCATAAACTCAAAAGAGTAACTGTCGCCGGGAGACAGGAAATTAATTAAACCGAAGGCGAAACACTTGTGGCCGGCCATCGGAGAAAGACGATGGGGTATGGAGACAGAGGCTTCGGGCACACCGCAACAGGATGCGGTCGTTATATATCCGGGGGAGGGGGGAGAGATTTTAGAGCCGAGAAGCCAATCGACGCTGCAAACTCAGTCGAAAGCCGAGAAAAAAAGAAGAAAGAAGAAACTTAAAAAAAAACAAAAAAAACAAGAAATGGAAAGGGGAAAGAAAGCATCAGGAAAGAGCAGCGAAGACAGGAAGAGGAACAAGGGAACCGTGACATCCTGCACAATTCACCAATCGCCAAATTTTTTACCCATTTCTATTCATTTTTTTTTTTTTTTTTATGTATCAAGATTTTTTGTAAATTAATTGAAATCAAATACTCTGAACAATGTGATTGGCTCGCGCAGCTTACCGGGTGCGGAAGCAATGTGAAAATCTCAATTTTTAGGGTATTTTTGACCTCTTCTCCATTTTTAAGAAATCAACTCCAAAATCGAAAGATAACGCAAAATTATTGTATTCTTCGCTCGAGCGTCCGAATGTTTGTGCTCTTAACACAGTGGGATCGATTATCAGGTCTCGGAACGGTTACCCTAGCTCACGCGCAAAATTTGCACACGGTGCGATGCATCGAAGCCGAGATTCGCTCAATGGAACCGTTTGTGTTGCGTAAGCTCGAGAGCGAGAGCCGTTTGAGCGTCCCGGCGATATTATGTGTCACGCCGTGAAGCACGTGCTTCGCTAGCTTATCCGACTCAGTATATATATATATATATATATATATATATATATATATATATATATATATACACATATATAT
>JAPYZC010005623.1:0-15649 GCA_030522665.1 Ichneumoninae sp. A BG-2022a | reverse complement strand
TTGGGATCATTATTATGGACGAACAATCTTATCAGCATCTTCCATATGCTTGATTTTTTTCAGATTTTTATTCGATCGAGAAGTGTTTGTAATTCTCTTGTATTCCTCTCAAACTTAGGCGGCGTCAGTCACTGCGCTAGTACTACCTTAACGCGCGCTTCTCGTACTTTTACACACGCTTCTGATACTTTACGCACGCTTCTCGGACTTTACGTACCTGGCTGTACAGCGCCACAATCAGCAGGCACGGAGTAGCGCTTCTGCATTCGATGCAAAATTATTATGCGATACTAGTGCGGTGTAGCAAACATACGTACACTGGGAAGTGAGTCGTACTCGTGCGGCTCGTGTAACTCACTTCCCAGCCTGCGGATAAAGTTAGCTTTACCACACTGGTATTACAAATGACCGCAACAAAACTACCCTCGTCGAACCAGAACTTTAGGCGAGACTTCAATTCGATTGAGAGCGTTTCTTATACTCACGGATAACTTTCGAGGACCTGGAGAATGGCACGGCTCGGTCTGAGAAAACGCTTTTCCGTTCCGATCCGTCGCAGACTCGTCACGATATCGACGCTCGTTTCCGGCCCTTGCCGGATCAGTTACCGTGCATCTCTCGTCGAGATGGACTCGTTCCAACATTTTTTTTCTTCGCTTTATCCGATCGGAGTAAAATTTTTCCAACTTAGTGGAGGGACGATTCGGAACTGGCTGAATACCTCCGCTTAAATACGGGTCCCTTCGTTCGCCCTCCGGGTCACGCGAACCACCCCTACCCCGTGCGTGGCTCGCATCGAAACACGGAAGAGACCGTGGAGAGGGACGTTACCAAGGTGGCATAACACCTGGCAATATCAACAGGGAGTTTTATCGATCGTTATTCGTATCCGGCATTGCGTCGTCGAAAGAGCTCATCCCGAAACGTACTTGACTAAGTCCCTTCCGACGTCAGGCACGCGTGTTTCCGAGCCCACGTGTACCCCAAATTTGACGTTTTAGCTGTGATACGATGATATTCAACTGTCCTGGCATTTTATTCGCAGTGGAAGGTCCCAAGTTTTGCGAAAAAGCGTAAATTTTTCATGTTTCTTTTCAGCAAGACATTCATCCTTATCTGTAGATGGATTTAGAGGATAAAAATATTTGTTTTATTTATATATTTTTATTAAGTGGTCGATTACCCATGTATTAACGGGAATCTCCGCACTATAAAAAAATTCGTATGGAATTCAATGTGTGGACGGGAACTTATTATGCAAAAACTGGTATATTAAAGTTCATGAACAATTATGACGGAGAATTAATGTTTAGGGTTTTAAATACATTGGGGATACTTTATTTTTTATAATTTAGTTCAATTTCAATGAAAAAGTGTATTCATTTTTCATTCCGATTGTACAGCAAATTTAATGTACCAGTTTTTGAATAAAAATTTGCAGTTTCGTACATTAAATTAACAATTTTTTTTACAGAGCAGTTATAAGACTGGTACATTATAGATAGTAAAAGATAAGGTGCGAAACTGGCGTCCAAAGGATCACTGCATTTATTTATTGATTTTCAAAAATTGTTAGGATTCGTATTATTTGCACGTCGCAGCAAAAATTTTCAAATTAGATCCAGTCCAATGTCTGCCGTAATTATTACAACCCTCGATTCATACATTGATTTTGGCACAGATGTAATATTGATTCTAATCCAAGCTATCTTGCTTTTCAGCCTTCGTCCGGTGTGTCTCTCGAATGCGATTGTTGGATTTAAACTCGGTTAAACCGAGGGGTAGTCGGGCGTAAACCTCGAGTATCCAAATCCTCGAGCGTCGGCCTTTCGGTGGTCGGAAGGATTCGAGGCGTGCCTGACAGGGTGGTCAGGAGGCCTCGTTCAGTTTGTTCAAGCGAACGACGCGGCTCAACAGAACATACACACGCGCGCACACCCTCTCAGTGGATTGTCGGACGCCTGGGAGCAGCGCTCGCCTCGACCGCTCGACGCGGTCCGGCTGACCCGTCGTACGTTCTCCTCTTTGTCGTCCTCAGCGCGGTTCACCGCCCTTAGGCTACACTCCGAAATCGAAGAGTAAACTCGACTCGGTTCTGCACGCGCCACTCGGATCGAGGGTGTGAGAAGAACCGAAGAAAATGAGACGAACTGAAAACGTTCCGCGAATTTGTTTCTCAGGTTAGAAGATTTTTGTTCTTCTTTTCATCATTCGTGCAAAATAATTAACGGTCAAAGGGATTCGTTCCTTTTTTTGTTTGTTTTCTTTTAGAGCTCACTTCCTTTGAAGCAAGAAGCGAATGGATTTCAGAGTCCAAGCCTCCCCAACAGCTGTTCGATTCATCGTTTTTTCACGAGACGCTTTAGATCGTTGAGAGATTGAGAACTGGCAGAGGAAAAGCAACCGAGTGTGCTTTCAGTGTCACGAAGCGCTCTACCATTTGAGGGCTCGGTAACAACCCTTAAAGCTTGAGCGGGTTGCAAGCTCGAAGCTCCTTGCAGCTCTCTCGACGTTGGGGTGGCACGAAACGAAAGAGGATTCTCCTCGGCACGGAGCCCGCTGTACCGCGTATATAACGGAGCCGCTAGATCGTGTAAACGCAGTTTTATGATGCGTGCGGAGCTTATCTACTTCCGGGGCGCGTTTCCGCCCTCCCGCTCTTCTACCTGCATTACTTTTCTATATACACTCGAAACGTAAAACCCTTCCAGCGTAAAATCTGTTCCCTTAGGGAATTGCAGTAAATACTAAATAAGAAAAATTAGTGCCAATTATTAAAAAAAAAAAATAGAAACGAGAATTCAGAGTAGCAGCCTCTTTAATATATATTTCATACATCGCGGATTTATCTTTCTATACGTGCCACATATACGTTTTTTAAAATTGTGACCTCATAACTGCGATTAACTGTCATAAAAATTAATGCCCATTATTTAAAAGAAAGAAGAAAAATTGAAACGAAAATTCGGAGCACGAGCCTCTTTCATATATATTTCATACATCGCGGATATATTTTTCTATGCGCGCGGCATATACGTTTTTTTTTCATGCGCGACTCATAACTGCGAATAGCTGTCGCACGATCCTGAACCATCGTCACGCTCCGCTATCCACAGCTCAGACGTGAAACGACGAAACATCGCGCTACCTGCTATTTTCCCGAGTTTTATCTCGCTCGTTTCGTTCCGAAGAGGAGGGCGGAAGCTTCTCACACCGATGGGTTTCTCACCCGAGGTGCGCGAGCGTTCACCGACCATCGGCCTGGCGATGAAACGGTGTGTCGCACCCCCACACAACCAGACGGGTCGCTAAAAAAAAAAAGAAAAAAAAGGTGTTATCGAGAATCGCGTCGCGAGGAAATAAGCCTCGGTAGTGGAAGTAGCATTGCACAGCGCGGTATAACATCATCGGAAAACAGTAGTTCTCCCGCGCATTTGCCAAGGGTCGAATAGGCGTGGCCGAGAGGGTTTCGCAACCCTCGCGAGAGCCACGCCCACGAACCCCCGACGAGGAACGTACCGCAAGCGTAGCTTTCCCGCGAGGGTGGAGTCGACCAATGACATAGTGGTGGCGTCGTCGGGAATCCGTCCGCGCGATAGTCAGCTGACAACGTGGCCTCGCGGAGCCGCCCCCGTCGGTGGCTAACTAGCAGAGTACAGCAACCACCCCCGCCGTCCCTTCGTGCCGGGTCTCGGCCGTGACGAGATAGCGCGGCAGCCACTCAGCCAGCAAGTCCGAGGATAGAGCGAAAAGCAAAACATAAATGAGAGAGGGAGAGGAAGCGATAGGAGGGACGCGAGAAGCGCTGGTTCCGCTGGCCTCCTCTACCACCCCTCGAGCCACTCGGCGGAGCGCGGAACAGAGCAGAACAGGACGTCGCACATCGAGATCGGCCGAGGTTCCTCTCCCCGGACCGCCGCCGCTTCTACGCAGAAACCAACCCTCTCCATGCAGCCCCCTTCGCTCTTCGCTCTCCTCTTCGGCCAACGATCTTCGCCGCTACCACCACTGGCTGCTGTTACCCCCCTGTATACCAACCAGCCACCCGGCCACGAAGGTGTTACGCCAGCGGGAGTGAGAGGGAGTCATACGCTCGTGAGTACCTTTTTACACGTACACTCGCTTCGGCTCTTGCAGTTGAGCTTTGCTTCTTTTTTTTTTTCTCTGATATATTTATTTATTTATAAAAATAAAATATATTTTCTGTTTTTCCTCACTAGAACTCGGGGTTTCCCCGCTTCACGGGACAACTCCGCGATACTATGCTCGTCGGCGTCGTAGTTCTGCTTCTCCTCCTCCTCCTCTTCTTCGTCCGACGGACGCCCTTACCATCGCACACCCCTGTAACCATTCTCGACTCCGTGCTACCATTGCGGACACCGATACGCGCTGACTCGAATTCGTCCAGGAACCCGAGGCACCCCCGTCCCCCTCCCCCGGCCGCGCGCGAGGAGGCTCTATCCCACGAGGACCCACACGCGTTAACAACACGGCCCGACCGACGAGCCAGCGAGCGAGAAGGTGGGTGTAGCTACTCGACGTCAAGACCCCCGGAGCCAGGGAGCCAGGGAGAACGAGCCGGGAATCATCGACGTTGCCGAGTCAGATTCGAAATCGTCGGCAAGCTACGCGCGGCTCACTGAAACCGAATATCGCGGTGATACCGTCACCAACTGGGGATGTTCGACTTCTGAGCCGGTTCGGAGGATGGGCACAGGTCAGTGGGATTTTTGCATTCCTCTTTTTTTATCGAACTTTGAACAATCGTTTCGGTGTTATTCGAAAAATTTGTGAGAAGTGAAAGATTTGTTTTATTTTTTTTTTCTATAATAATTTTATTATTTTTTAATATTTTTTTTATTTTATTATTTTTTTACGATGTGCGACAGAAGTGAGGATTCCAACTTCCGTCGGAGATGATTATTTTTTCGAGACTAGAGGGACATCTATCCTCGGACAACAGTGGATTTTCGATCGCGTGGCGTCGCCGGAGATTTCTTCTCCCGTTGGCACATTTAAAGGGACGTTTCGGAAATAATTTTTCGATCTGAAGTTATTTCGTTAATTTGCTCGTTTGATGATTCTCGACGAGATATGAATTTTACGCGTAGCCAATGGAGTTATAATTCAGTGTGCAGTTTCGCGACGATCGGGGTTAATCTCGACGAGTTAGAGGTACGCGCGAGGAGACGCGAGGGTGCGAGTGCCTCGACGCGAAAGGGGACGAAGCCTTGGTTGGCTCAGGCACGACCGTGTTTTTCTTGGCGCGGATCATTAGAACGATTAGGGTTGCCGCGCGAAAGGGAGAGAACAGATTAGCGACGCCGCCTCTGACGAGCCGAGCCTCGCCGCTTTCTTACACCCTCAAAGTTTTTGTTCACTTCAAGCCGGGTATTTAAGTTCGGCTCGCATCTCTTTTCGTTCGAATTATCCCATCGTTCATTCGCGCTTCTGATTGTTGCGTGGATTTTTTTTTAATCGTCTTTTAATGTTATAGTTTCGATGTCCGACCCCGAATCCGATTGCGCCGTAACTACTAGTGCATTCCGTGGTGAAGTTGGACCAACTCGTGTCAGAACGGAAATTACTGTTTCAGGAGACCGACTGCTCGACATTCCCTGCAAGGTATGCGATGACCGCAGTTCCGGAAAGCATTACGGTATCTACAGTTGCGACGGTGAGATCAAAAGCTAGTTCGGGCTGAGTTAATTAAATTTGATGTGAGGGAGAACGAGGCAAAAAGAAACTCCGGGGCAGGATGAACCAGTGTCCCGTATCCGAGATGAAACCTTCTTTGTGTTTCGCGAAAAATGGTTGAGAACAGGACTTTTTATGTCGGTTTTCCGTTTCGCCCTGTTCTCCACCCTTGTGTCAATGCACCTTCTGAACACAGTAAAATAAGTACCAACGTTTATCGTCCACAAACGTCCACAAGTGGTTTCACGTTAACTTTACATACATTTTCTTGTCCATTTTACGAAAATTCTTGTTAATTTTACATAGAAAAATTGATTCCATTGTACGAAAATGTTTGTTAATTTTACGAATATTTTTTGTAAAATTACCAACGAAATAATTGTGGACGTTTGTGGACAAAAAAAGTTTGTTAAATGTACAAATCTTTTTGACTGTGTGCACTCTGCGAAATGAAGAAGCGGAGGCGAAATTCCACGCTGCGCTCGATGGATTTCTAACATACTTCATCTCTTCGTCTGCCCTATCGCAGGTTGTTCGGGTTTCTTCAAGCGAAGTATTCACAGCAAACGCGAATACGCCTGCAAAGCTCATGGGGCTATGACAGGCCGTTGCCCGATCGACAAGATACACAGGAACCAGTGTCGCGCTTGTCGTCTCAAAAAGTGCTTTCACGTCGGTATGAACAGGGATGGTAAGTGACTCAGCCGTTAATAGAACAAGTACAAAGAGAAGTGTACGAATATGAACCACAATTTTTAACGCTTCAGGTATGAACTTCTTATATTCAAAAAGCATCTGACCCACGGCGTAGTTAATCATAAAATAACGTTAGGTAATTGCAATTTCTCGGGGAGTTAATTTAACAAGTACAAACATAAGTGTATGAATATGTACCATCATTTTTAACGCATCGGGTATGAACTTCTTACATTCAAACAGCATCTGACACACGGCGTATTTAATCGTAAAAATAACGTTAAGTAATTGCAATTTCTCGAGTACGACACTTTGCACCGAATATCCCAGCTGGTACTTCTTACATTCGAAATGATGTGATGAACTTCGTACACTAGAAGAGCATCTGACGCACGACGTTTTTAATGGCTAAAAAATAACGTTAGGTAATTGAGTTAATTTAACAAGTACAAACATAAGTGTATGAATATGTACCATCATTTTTAACGCATCGGGTATGAACTTCTTACATTCAAACAGCATCTGACACATTCGTAATACTTCTTACATAATACTTCTTACATTCGAAATGATGTGATGAACTTCTTACATTAGAAGAGCATCTGACGCACCACGTTTTTAATGGCTTAAAAATAACATTAGGTAATTGTAATTTCTCAGGTACGACACTTTGCACCGAATATCCCGGCTAGCATCTGAGTTAATTTAACAAGTACAAACATAAGTGTATGAATATGTACCATCTTTTTTAATGCATCGGGTATGAACTTTTTACATTCGGAGAGCATATGACGAACGACGTATTTAATCGCTAGATACGTCAGCTAAGTGCAATTTCTCAAATATGGGCGAGCCATAGCTCCACATACATACGTGATTCACACGTGTAATTGTACGTGTGTGTCTCAGGTAAATATCTGTAGTCCATGTTTCCATTCTCGGCGAATCATGACGTAGCTACGGTGTCGTGAAGCGAATCTGGGACCGACAGAGATTGGGTGTCGGCATAGATTTTTCTGCAGTTTCTTTATGCCCTTGACAGAAATGCCAAGGAATGCGGATGCATTGGCGAAGTCGGCTGCAGTCGCAAGGGGAGACTGCACTGAGAAAAACTTACATAGTAAATGGTTCCTAGTCTACATTGTATAGTTACGACAATGACTAAAAATTATAGTGGTAACTATAATGATAGTTTTATCAATTAAATATATAATATCCCAAACTATCTATGTAGACTTCCCCCCTGGGAACTTTTCGTTATAGTAGGAAATACCATCCTTTTTCTCAGTGTGGCTACTGGCCCAGACCGACGCTGTGCAGGCACAATGACTATAACGGGGAGAAAATGCAGAAATAAAAAAATTTAATATAATTTCAATTTCGCGGGCACGACACTTTGCACCGACTGTCCCAGCGATCATCCAAGTAGTACTGTGTGTCCGCTCTTGATGCTCGAAGAAGGGTCTCCCACTTCCGTCTCACCATCAAATCCTATTAATTTTGGCCTTCCACGCTCGGCTAACCATTCGCCAGGATTATACTTCAACCCTTTGCTTCCTCGACTCGCGGGCGGGAGGAGGAGTCCAAATAGAATCGATACTTCGCATTCGAAAGCATTCGACAGTTTCCCGAAGACTCTTCATCAATTATTTGATGAAGAGTCCCCTCTTTCCTTCCTCAGGCAAAAAAAAAAAAAAAACAAAAACAAAAACTCTACCCAAGACCCTCAGGACTATCACCGGCTGCATTCGGTAAATATCTCTATGCGATCAGAAAATTATGATCTCATTCGTCGGGCGAAATTCCATCGTCACGCTAGCTTGCTCTTTTTCCCCGTGACGTCTTTTTCTCGATCGCATCAATTTTCGATTCACCGCTCTCGGCGATATCCGAGTCTCTGCTATCGGCGCCCTGGCTCTCAATCGGGTGCTTCTCCGACCTCACCTTTTCAATTTTCCCTCCGCCTCCCTTGTCTTCCCTGACGTTCTATTTTTCCCGATCTTTCATAGCTTCGTCCTCACCTCGCCCGGACTTGCATAGAAGAGGCGAATCGCGGCGTGGGGCGCCAAAGAAGCTTCGTACCATCTCACACCCGTCCTATATAGTATACCTTCGAGGTGGTTCGCGGGCGGTCGGAGTGAGGATGGAGGGTCATAGTGCCTAGTGGCGGTAGTAGTGGAGCGGGGTGGATGGTTGGTTCGAGAGGTGGGAGCAAGCCTGCCAGGGGATTGGGGCGGGGCACGACCGCTTGTCGTGGATGAGGGTGCCAGGGTGTCCGGGGTGTTTAATGCAGGACGGGTGCTCCGGTTCCCAGCGGCCCGCGGGGCCTCCAGACGCGAGTAAGAGAGGAGATTCAATTAGTGGCAGAGCTTCCTAACGTTAGGGAGTCTGCACACGGCGGGAGAGAGCGAAAATTTTCTCTCACCGTCGAAACACGAGCGTGTTATCTCCTCCCGAAAATGCGGCAATGCGGCCATTTACCTGCGAGGTATTAAATACTGCACGTTCTATTGTAATTTCAGAGATGAATCAGCGACGAGCGGACTCGTCTCGTTGGCGGTTCGCCTTTGTTGCCGGATTATGTCGAAGTGGACCGAGAGAGAGCTGTTCTTTTTTCGTTTCGAGGATTATGAATAGAAAAGAGACTCTTCCGATTGACGGAGCGCCGAGGGATTCGAGAAGATTTTTATTCTACGAGAGGATACTTTATTAACGTGTACACTCAAGGAAATTTCGCTCGCTCGCTGCGAAAGAAAAAAAAAAGTATTTCAATTCCACTTTTAATTCTTCGTATTCTATACGATGTTGAGACGACGACGGCAAGACGGTCAAGATGACACGCTGTCGTTTCAATATCCGTATGGTATTGTAAGAATAGAAAGTAGAATCGAAACAACATTTTTTTTATTTGGCAGCCCACGAACTTCACTTCAGTCACTGATATTTTTTTCAGTGTATTTGAAGCAAACGAGATAACGATATAAAAAAATCTTCGCACATTCAACAAATTATATTCATGTTCAGAGTTTTTTCTTGTTAATCGTGCAAGCGTTTTTTAATTGTTTGCTTTCAACGAACCAAATTTTTAACAAAAAAAAATTGTGGACCGGAAATGTTTGTTGAATGGAG
The DNA here is from genome assembly GCA_030522665.1 of Ichneumoninae sp. A BG-2022a. Classification (NCBI taxonomy): domain Eukaryota; kingdom Metazoa; phylum Arthropoda; class Insecta; order Hymenoptera; family Ichneumonidae; species Ichneumoninae sp. A BG-2022a. Next base: position 6,127 of record JAPYZC010005623.1, on the reverse strand, counting down.
AAACCGTTTTTTTTTTAACGCGTATAGTCAGCCGAGTTCCGAGTCGAGCCGTACACTGCGCAGTTCAGTCGGATTGCTGCGATGTGCAGGCCGCATAACGCGTAGGTGTCCGGCTCACCGGTAACAGAGAGTCGTCCTCTCTCTCTCCCTGTACCCGCTATTCGTGCTGGCGGTACTTTGCCAAACGCTCGCGGCGTGCAATCATCCTTTGCCCGACAAGCTACCGAACCATCCCCGTAACGCGAGCAGCTCATTCTGCGAATCGCGAAACGTCCTTTCCGGGATCCCCCACCCTAACTCGTTATACTGGCCGGTCGGCAAATCCGCTCGCTTTCTCTCTTTCCTTTTCTCTCTGACTCTCTCTGTCTCTGGTCCAGCTACTGTTGCAACGAAACGCGCCTCACACCGCGGTTTTATCTCTCCCGGCTAGATCTCTCGTAACACCGGTATTTCATGAAATATGGTTTTAAACGAGACCGGAAGATTACCAGACGGCTTACTGCTCGGATTTGGATGATGCGCTCTGGCTGCCACCGAGGTCGGAAGGGAACTCGGTACTTAGTATTGCGGAAGGCTGCTATTGTCATCGCTCTCTCCGTTGACCTTAGAATTCCCCCGATAGCACGATGATAAAATTTACTTCGTACGAGACAAAGATATAGTATATAAATTTTATTTTGCTTCCGGCGAGGATAATTCCTATATTTAATAGGAATTATCCTCGCCGGAAAAGTGCTACTGGATTCAAATTCAGGGCAAAAAAATGACTGCTATTTTAGCAGTCATTTTTTTGCCCTGAATTTGAATCCAGTAGCACTTTTGGCTGAAAGTGTGGAACGGAAAATTTCTTTCAGTTTCGTTTCATGCCGGAAACGTTATTTTTTATTTGAGCCACGTTTATGCCAAATACATTTTTTATTTACACTAACGACGAAAACATTATATTGTCTTTTAGTTTCGATTAGTGCGTATCTCTTTGTTACATATTTGGGCATTCGAGTAAGAACACTGAAGTGCAGGTGCAATTTCAATAGTCTTCAGGGTGGATTATAGTATATAAATTTCATTTTGCTTCAAGCGAGGATAATTCGAATAAAATACTAGTATTGTTTTGCGTTGAACGCGAATCCCGTAGGAGTTTTGGCGCAAAGTGTGAAACGGAAAATTGGTGATTGCCGAAAAGTTAATTTTTTTTTTTCGTTTCCTTTCATGCCTAAAACATATTTTTTTTTCTTTTAGTTTCCTTCAATTCGTATCCTTTCGTTACATATTTGTGCATTCGTGTATAAACTTTGTAGTACGGCTTAAATTTGAATAGTCGCCAGGGTGGAGCCTGTAAGTGTCACTCTGTAAAGTCTGCCGAGCAAATTTCCCAAAGAATCAGATGTAAAATCGGGATAACAGCGGGCGGGAAGGCTTTATCGCTACTTTGCTCCTGCGGGTGCACGGCATAATCATCGAAGGATTGAAGGAAGCGAGAGAGAAAATTGAGGAAAGGAGAGGAGAGGATGAAACGCGCCCGTATCATCCCTCTAATGTAACCAGGGTCGCGTTCTCGCGGTGTTGTCTTTGCCCACCGTTTCCTTTTTCGCTTCACACTTCCACGGACCTAGACGGTCCTTAACCCTCGAACCTATTCCATCCCATTATGCCACCGCCGACCTCTTCCGCGAAAGTCCTTGGTATTACCGGCATTAGGCTCGTGACATCCACTGCGGGTGAAATTCCGGTGAGCCCTGCGAACTCGTAACCGTACTACTTACCACTGAATTCACCTCTACCGCAGCCGGCCCCCATCGTCGCCATCGCCATCTTTCACGTGCCGTTAAGCTTTTGCAAATAATATTTTACCAATCCCATTGTATCCTCGGGCAAGCACTTTTTTAAATTATATCTTCAGCATCCGTAATACGTGAAATATGCCATAATTACAGTTTATTTTCATCTTGTACATATCTTGGAAAGTTGTTTGTTTGTTTGATCGACCCAATGGTCAAGAATTCAGAGGGCTCCTGCTTTGATATTTCTGCTTTTTAATTGTTTGCTTGGACCGGACATCGTCGCCATCGCCATCGCCATTTTTCACGTGCCGTAAAGCTTTTGCAAATAATATTTTACCAATCCCATTATATCCTCGGGCAAGCATTTTTTAAAATTATATCTTCAGCATCCATAATACGTGAAATATGCCATAATTACAGTTTATTTTCATTTTGTACATATTTTGGAAAGTTGTTTGCTTGGTTGTTTGGTCGTCCCAATTGTCAAGAATTCAGAGGGCTCCTAGGCCATTATTATTTTAATCTATGGCATTTCCTGTATGACTTCACTTCCGGTCAAAAAATTAGATTTTCAAACCGGAAGTGACGCATTTCCGGTAAATCTCGAGAAATCAACATTTTCAGTTCCTAAAATCCATGATCCATAGCGGGGACGCGAAACGCCCAAGCCACATCCTGCTACTTCTTTGATATTTCTGCTTTTTAATTGTTTGCTTGGACCGGACATCGTCGCCATCGCCATCGCCATCTTTCACGGGCCGTAAAGCTTTTGCAAATAATATTTTACCAATCCCATTGTAGCCTCGGGCAAGCATTTTTTTAATTATATCTTCAGCATCCATAATACGTGAAATATGCCATAATTACAGTTTATTTTCATCTTGTACATATTTTGGAAAGTTGTTTGCTTGGTTGTTTGGTCATCCCAATTGTCAAGAATTCAGAGGGCTCCTAGGCCATTATTATTTTAATCTATAGTATTTCCTGTATGACTTCACTTCCGGTCAAAAAAATTAGATTTTCAAACCGGAAGTGACGCATTTCCGGTATATCTCGAGAAATCAACATTTTCCGTTCCTAAAATCCATGGTCCATAGCGGGGACTTTTATATTTCTGCTTTTTTTTAAAACGAAGCTTAACGAGGGCTCTGGCGATTTCAGGTGAAAAAACGGAAAGACTCTTTCTAAGGTCCTGGAGTTGGAATATTTTTAGGAATTTTCTTTCTTTTTCCTTGTTGTCTGAAATCATTGAAAGACCTACTTAAGTGATTGCTTTCGATTCGATGAAAAAGAAGCCCGCGTTATTTCAGTTTCGCGGATTGACAGACAGAGCGATTAATCTGTTTGTAAGTGAAAGCACTGTGTGTGGATTTATTACTTTTATTTTTTGATTTTCTCGATTTTTTATCTGCAGCCAAATCGATAAACCATGTCAACCGGACAATAGGATGAGGGATAAAAATGGGTGACCATCGCGTTGCCAACGCCAGCGTCACCGGGCCAATATACTTTAATACTGTCGAGAGAGGTAGCAAAAGGGAGCTCGAACGAGCTTGTCTGTATTCCGTCGCCTATTTTTTCCCCCAGCGTACGGTCAACATCATCTACAATGTACACAGCTTCGAATTCACTCATCCCTCGGCACCCGTTTTACATCACCAGTAGTTATACATATATATATGCACGTGTATATAGCGAGTTGGCAAACTTTATGAGCTATCTGACACGTTTCACGCTCAATCGGACGACTACAACTTTTACCCCCTCGCGTGCCCTACGACTGCTCGGAAAATCCCCCGTGGAAAGTTTTCGATCTCTTTGTTTTCGCTCATAATTCGTGAGTACCGACACGAGCGAGCTTTTCGCCGTCTCTCGTCGAAATCCCTTTCGCTCGCGTCCCTTCGTCACCCCTTTCGGGGCCGCGAAACTCTCGAGGTTGCGTTTTCGGACGTACTCCGATTAAAAGCCAAAGAGAAAATTATTTCACCATGATGCTGACACAATTTGCAGGCGATTATAAAAATATATTTTGAATCGTAAAAAAAAGTAGCGCCGATACTATCGTCAATATTTATACGTAACAATAAAAAAATCTTTTTAATCGTTACCATTTACCGATAACTATAAAAATAGATTTTTAACTCTTTGTGGTCAAATGTACTTAGCATCCCGGGAAGGTCACACGGGGTCGGATTGACCTAGCTTTGAAAATCAGTGTAAAATCATCCGCCGGTTTGAAGCAAAATATATTACGGAAAACCCTTGGAACGTCTAGAATATATCTCAATAGTTCAAAGTAATAAAAAAAGAATTACAACATGTCGAATGTCGGTAATGCTGAAACGAGTTTTAACGTCGGGTCTATTTTATTCACAGAGCCTACGAAGTGTTAAATCGTAAAAAAAAATATAATAATCCAAATTTTGACAAATTTGTGTTGACCACGGTATTTCACCACGATGGTGACACGATTTGCACGCAATTATAAAAATATATTTTTAATCGTTACCATTTACCTATAACTATAAAAACAGATTTTTAACTCTTTGTGGTGAAATGTACTTAGCATCCCGGGAAGGTCGCACTGCGTCGGATTGACCTAGCTTTGAAAATCAGTGTAAAATCATCCGCCGGTTTGAAGCAAAATATATTACGGAAAACCCTTGGAACGTCTAGAATATATCGCAATAGTTCAAAGTAATAAAAAAAGAATGACAACATGTCGAATGTCGGTAATGCCGAAACGAGTTTTGAACGTCGGGTCTATTTTATCCACAGAGCCGACGATGTGTTAAATCGTAAAAAAAAAAAAAAAATCCAAATTTTAACAAATTTGTGTTGACCACGAAATTTCACCACGATGGTAACACGATTTGCACGCAATTATAAAAATATCTTTTTAATCGTTGGTATATTCGTGTAACTATGAAAATAGCTTTTTAATCCTTCGTGATCAAACCTACCTAGCATCCCGGGAAAGTCAAGCGGGGTCGTACTGACCAAGCTTCGAAAATCACTCGAAAACTATTCGCCAGATTAGAGCACAATAAATTACGTTAAACACTTCGCACGTCTAAGGTACGTCTTTATAGTAAAAAAAAAAAAAAAAAATCGAATGACAACATGTTTAAATGTCGTCAATCTCAAAACGAGTCTTGAATGCCGGGTCGATTTTACCACCTGGCTGCGAAGCGTTAAATCGTAAAAAAAAAGATTAAAATTTTAACAAATTTGAGTTATCAAGTTATTATCTATCCGCGTGGGATTCTGCATCCCCCGATTCGTACGTTCGCCCCCAGCCCCCTTCCCACCCCTAAGGTCGGTGAACCGCGGTGCTCGGAGCGATTTCTCGATTTATCGGCGAACCCAGCTTTCGAGAGTAGCTTTCGTGTTTTACCTTCGAGGGTTCTCCGCGCGGACGAAACTTTAAGCCTATTCCGTCATCAAATACAGAAACGAGCCCGATATTATACTTTCGTTTCCTTTCTCGCGCTTAATATGATTTCGCCGCATGTAACGCGCCCCCCCGTCGAGCCCGCACGAGTACGCGGGAGCATAAGAGTTTGAGCCTCCGGGCTTGAAAGTTCGTCGAGCTTTGAGTTCGTGGGCGTCTGTCTGTCTGTGCGTGAGCACGGGAACAGAGGCTGTGCGCTGCCTCTGGCTCCAGCTCCAACTCTCAAACGGGGCTACGGTTTAGGTATCGTGGAAGCATAGGGGGTTGTTCGCGTGGGAGTAGACGGCTGGTAACGCATCGAAGCGAGGCGTGCCCAACACGCGACGGGCAGCATCAATCCATCCACATAAACGATAAACGGGGCCAACGAAGGGGGAATATAGGCGCGACGATCCGTCCGATGCGCGATGTGCCGCGATGCGTTCTGATGTGTGGACAAAACGGGTCGTCGCGCTTAAGCCGGGCTTCGACCGTCACCTGTCGTCATCCCCCACGAAGGGCCTTAACGCCTTGGCTGTTGGACGACGAGGACTGAAGATCCGTAGTCGAGTCTTGACGTGCAAACACGTGGATTTACTCATGTCATGTTTTTTTTTATTATTTATCTCTCATATCATTAAGGGGGGAGTCTCGCTGCGCGCTGACTTCGCATAAGTTCGACAACAATAAGAGACTATTTCAAGTACTTCTTGATGGTGTAAAAATCTGATAAAATTATGTATACTAAAGGTACTGAGAAGATTAATTTTGCATAATAATAATTGCAAAATGTTGTTAAAAAATTCATCAAAATATTAATTGGTTAACAAATTACCCGGCAACAAAACTTTTTTTTTATGAAAATGGTTCGTTTATTTTTCTGAATACGTATGAATTTTTTCAGATTTTTAAG
>JAPYZC010005620.1:0-17270 GCA_030522665.1 Ichneumoninae sp. A BG-2022a | reverse complement strand
TCCTTTATGTTAAAATTTGTTTAAAATCGTAATTTTCAAGTATTAGATAAAATTCTGAAAAAATTCATACGTATTCAGAAAAATTAACAAATTATTTTCATAATAAAAAAAAATTTGGTTGCTGGGTAATTTGTTGCAAAATTTTTTTTCTAAGTAGTTTGTTATGAACATTCTGAAATTATTATTATGCACAAACAATCTTTTCAGCACCTTTTAGATGCTGGCATTTTTTCAGATTTTTTTCTCATCGAGAAGTGTTTGTAATCTTTGTCTTTTTTCTCTCGAACTTAGGCGGCGTCAGTCATTGTGCTAGTACTAGCTTAACACAGAGGGCTCGGACAAGTTGAGTGCCTCGGATAACGCCGAGGCTCTGTTGATCGAAGGGCGGATAGCCAGGTTCTACTGTATCTATTTGCCACTGTTGCGCAGCATAGAATCAATTATTCAACAAAATTATCAACTTCCTTTTAGGGATGGTACATGACGGCTGTACTACTGAAACTGAGCACGCAGATTCTCATATGTCTCAAACTGGAAGCACCGCACTGGAACTTACCTGCGACCGTCGTCCTTGCTCCGTTTTGGATCTTCCTGCCCGCTTTAGCAATAGACGTTTTCATTCACTTGATACATCATTCGAGTTACTGAGAATGTCTTCTCCTAAAGCTCTTCGTTACATTCTAGTCCACGGTGGGTCGTTGTACACCCTCCATCGTCAAAGATTCTTCTCTCAAAGACTCTGTTAATCCTTCTTATACAATTAAGTAAATAGAAACTTTGTTTTTTTTTTATCTTTTTAATTACTTTGATAATTTTGGCAAAAGATCATCCCTGTTCCATACAATGGCATTGTACACACAGTGAAAAAAAAGTTTGTACACTTAGCAAGCAACCTGTATCCAAAAACGTCTGCAATGTGTCTGCATGTGTGCAATGGACCATATTTTTAACAACAAACAGTGATTATTTAAAATGGAAATAATTGTGGACATTTGTGAACAACGAATGTTTGTTAAATGTACAAATAATTTTTACTGTGTATGCAAATTTCGTCGCCTTGTATCGCGTTGCAGACATGGAATTTACACAAGTTCGACGCAGCATGTGCAATTGATATGTTGACAAAAGCTTTCCGGCTCTATACGTAACGCCGGCTCGCCGCGGGCTCTCGCGTACACCTGCTCGCTTGTTCCCGAGCGTCGATGTAACAAAAGTGAAACTCGCGTCCATGAGGGAACAATTGATCGATTAACAGTTCGAAAATGTATAGACAAGTTGCATTTAACGGGTGTCGAGACACGGGAGGTTCGCGCAAAGGTGTATGCTGTCGATACATCATAAAAATTTCCCACCACGCTTGCTCGGCTTCTCGTTGTCTTCGACGTTAAACGCCGAATGTGCCAACCGTTTTGCCGAAGAGTCGTGACCGAATAATCTGTAGTCGAGCTCGAAACCGTGTGGCGGTCACAAGACGCCCCGAGTCTAGTGACTAACTAAAAATAATCTCTTAGAGCCAAGGATGAGTATAGGACGAGGGTTGTATACGTAAATAGATAAACCGACGAGTTACAATCCTCTTTCGAGCGAAACTCGGCTACTCGTTAAGAAACCTCGGGATCAGTGCGATTTTTATTTTCGCAACGTTACTGCGAATAAGCTTTTTCAGTAGTGTGAACAAATAACGGGAAAGTAAGTTTAATACAAAGCCGCAAAGGAGAGGACAACGCGTATTCTATATTCCCCGTAATTACGTAACTTCTTTGAGACTCGCAAACTCAATTATCAATTTTTTAAAACGGTGGTGTAATTTTTTTACCAACATTTTGTCGAATATTATAAATCAAAGTTGGTGCTAACGATTCGCAGATAATGAAGGGATTTCTTCTGCTGTTTGGATTATCTATCATTATTGGACGGAATGGCATGATAAACGGCGCGGTGACCGTGACCGAAGTGCCAGCTGGTCACTTGGCCGAATTGCCGTGTCCGAGCAGCGACGATCAGCATCGCTTCATGTTCTGGCAATTGAGAGACGACAAAGGCATCATAGGACCAGGAAATCCGCTTGACTCGGAGAAATACAATTACGAAGTTTTGACGGGAAAACTTTTCATCAGGGTGAGCCAAACGTTATTGGATTACCATCCTCGAGCTCTATTGTAATTCCAAGATTCATTGACGTCTATCCTCGATCGATCTCTTGTTGCAGGGCGTTTCCACTGCCGAATCGGGATTTTACAAATGTGTTTCGAGAGGAGTCGCCGATAATTCGGCTATAAAGATCCACGTTGTCGAACTTATTGTCAAAAAGGATTGGGAAGACGTTTGGGAAAACGATTATGAAGTAATTTCGAAAGTCGTATACAACGAGATTGGTAGTTGTTTAAAAATTGTTTCTCCCTTTAATTTATTTTCAGACAAATTTACTACGCGGTATGGCCGCTGTGATGGTGCTCGTGGTCGGTGTCGCCGTGATTTTGATGATTCTTACATTGAAGAAACGACGACAGAGGTTCTTCGGTAAGAACAAAAAAAAATCGATTTGAAGCAATGGAACGAACCTCGAGAAACAATCGTATGTAAACTTAACAATGCCTGTACAGAGTTGGAAGAGTCAAGAGAAAACTCGCCAGCGAGATACAAAGAAAATCCTCAGAGCGTACCGACGTCGCCCGTACCAAATTCTAATCCCGAATCCGCTGGCATAGACAATATGGGCTTGGACGTGGACTTTCCAAAAGTCTTCCAGCAAATGCGAAAGGAGCAAGGCCTTCCGTGACGGCGGAGAAACTGAACAAAATTGCTCATCGCCGTTCGACTTGAATTCAATCAGCGTCTTCTTAAATACGCGATACGCCCCATCATTGTACATATTAGCACCGACGGTTTTATAATGCTTGTAAGAATAAAGGGACAAACGAATTGTCGTTCGTCATAGAAAATATTTCGTTCGAACCTTTTGAACTTATCTTTCACGACGATGTACCAGGAACGTTGCTAGTGTCCATGAGACTGTCGTCGATCGTGTCATCCTCGTCGTCGTCCTCTTCGTCCTCAGGTTCGACTTCGGTCTCCAGTAGACGAATTTTGCGATTCGTTTCACTTAACACGGCTGCTACTTTGCGCGGACCACTCACGGCCAAACGTCGAGCTGATATTCCTTGAAACGGTCGCGGCCAAGTCTGACCTACTAACTCTCCCAAGCTCAGCGTTTCTTCGTCGACACTGTCGAATATCGAAGGATTTATCGGTAGCTGAACCAGGTACGACGCGTAGTTTGTCTGATTCAGTAGCAACAAGCTCAGAAACTCTTGCGAGTAAAATTGAAGATCCGAGATTGAAAAGTCGTTCGCCACTTTCGAGAAGGAGGCTGTCGAGAAAAAAAAATACATGTATGCATATTATAGTAATTTCACCGAAAAGATCAGGTGCGCAGTAAGGTGAAGGTTCCGGTTACATGAATTAATCCCATTAATTATACGTCATAAAAAGCCTAGAAGTATCTCATAGTTAAATTAAACAGAAAGTTTTTTAAAAGATTAGTTTATAATGATAATTGAATTATTGAGCTCTCCGAAAAATATTTAAACCTACAATTCGATTATGCTCGGAATTTAATAGTTTTACTACAATTTACGATGATTTTTTTCAAGAATAAGTACATATAACGAAAAAATGCAATTGAAAAATTCAGATTCAATGGCCGACTGGTCCGATGTGTTAATGGCTGGAATATCCAACTTACGCTATGTGTACATACCTTGTCTCGTGTCGACGCTAAGTACCGCACGCTTGAAAGTCAACGATGTGGGCTCGGCAGGTGAAGACTCAACTTTGAATAGCCGCAAGAATTTACGCTCGACGTCGGACGCGGCAATTAGCAAGTTTTCGTCGGAAGTTACGATCTGTGACTCCTGACATGATTCCGATGGTGTCAGAGTTATCGACGTCACAGTGAAATGGCCGACCAGACTCTGGTATGCATCGGAAAACACGCAAGCAATAGTTTCCACCAAAGTCGCGTGTGACTGCAGCAACGAGGTGTTCAGCTCTTGTTTCACGATCAACGGATGATCGTGCAAACAATTGTTCTCGGATAAAACAGCCGCCCAATCGCTGCCCTCGGGGGTCAAGCAAGTTTGCAATGACTCGCGTCTCAGATATTGTCCCAGTTTTTCAAGATTTACGCCTTTCCGTCCTGTTGCACTAGTGTCGCTTTTGTCAAAACCTCGCAGAAATTCTGCGATGAACGTTAGCTCTTGCTGACTGACTCTACTCGCTTCCGAAGGAACTCTCTCGTCTGTTAATCTCGCTATGACAACGTAGAGCCATCTGAATTAAATGCAATTTAATTAATCGTCATCGAAGATGTTTTGCTAAAAACGGATAGGGTAAATGGATTTTTGTACACGAAAAACTAAAGACATACCGGAAAAAGGCTTTATAGTCTCGCATGCTGTGATCAATAACTTGCTGAATCTCCGACGATTTAGCGAGAAACGCTTCGGCCGCGTGAAGAGCTTTCGTTATTGGTTTTTCATTTTGTAGACCTAGACTCTCGTACGGTCCGCCGAGTCGAGCCATGCCTCTCATTTCCGCTAATTGATAGACCAATGCCATCCCCACACTGCTCAGGTGTTTTAGCACGAGTTTCTATTATAAAAAAAATAAAAAAATTAAACTTGGAGCCTCATAAAAAGTGTATTGATAAATTTTCCACGACGAACCTGTATATTGCTGTAACACATCTCGATGCTGTGTCCCAATTTCTTCAAACCCTTTTCCGTTAAATCCCGTAGCAAAAAATTCTCCAATTTTTGGGTCGGTATGCCGATCATCAGCAATTCGAGAAAATCAGCAGCCATCGCGCATGGTGGATTAGTTTCTGCGTAACGAGCTAGTTTCTCGTCCATCTCGAGAAGTATTGTCTCCCAGGCTTCGGATATCGCCATCAATGTGTGCGATAGATAATCCATCAAACACTCTACGTTCGCTTGGACTTGAGCCACTTTGAGAAAAGCTCCGCTTCTTTCCACCAAGGGACACGACAGTCTGTTTACTTTAATGCCAACGTTGTCGCGCCAGCTTGCCCAGATCGGTCCGCCGGATCCACCGCTTATCTCCGATACCGGACCGCTGCCTACTTTTATCGTACCACAGTAAAACATTCCAAAAACGTACATAGCTATTCCAGACTTTTCCAGACCTACCTGAAAGATTAAACAACAAAATTAAATAATTATCGATTCATCCACGACATACAGTAATTCTTATTGTCACTTGGCTTTCTAATGTTCATTATACAGATTGCTTGTCATGCAGAAAATATAATATCCATACATACAGATAATATAAACACACATCACTAAAAATAAATGAATAGAACAATGTACGGATACAATAATACAAAGCCTTGAATCATAGCACGGTTGCCACAAAAATTTCCAACTGAAATTCCCTGACTTTTCCTGGTATTCTAGGTCTTCCCGGTCCGTTTCAACCATGCATAGCGAAGCAATGCTTTTCATAGCTAATACTTTGTTGCTCGATTTATTATAGAATAGTATATTATGCCATAAGGGGGGAAAGTGTGTTTTTTCATAGAGTGTGAAGTTTGATGACTGAGCGAAGCAAGGGCAGAAATTCACATAAGGTGAAAATACACTTCCTCCCTTGTGGCATACGATATTTTTTTCCCGCTTGCATTAAAATAAGCACATTTCTTGCGTCGCAAAATCGTTGTCTTCGCGCATGACCATTACTCCCCAGGAAGTAATCGAGCTTCCAGCAGGAGTAATGAGTCCTATTACTCACTAGGGAGTAATGAAATTGTACCGCACATGCGCACATGTTAATAATGATCATCGGTCAATAATAGGCTATCTTCCGCCTGCATTGCACTCAAAGAATGTGGTTGTTTTGGCGCAGTCAGGGAAAAACCTATATTATTCTTGTTGTTTTTTTACCCACACCAACAGTCCGATACTTACAAACAGCATGTCGAGAGTTTGAAAGAGAAAATCTTTGCGATCTGTTTCCTGTCCGAACCCTCTGTTCAAACTGGGCAAAGGTGGCAAATATTCGCCGGTCGGCGAAGTCATGGTTTTGCCATTGTCGTTAGAATTTTCTGAATCTGGATTTCCAATGGGCAACCAAGCCATGCAAGTCACATTTTCATTGGTTTCGTGCTGCTTCTTGTGGAGAATATTTTTGTTCTCTATATCGACGAGACACAGAGTTCTCGAGTTTGCGTAAGACACAGCTAGGAGTTTCCCATCGGGACGCCAAGCCAGATTCGCCACTGTGTCGTCGGCTTCGTCCTGGGTACTCAGTAGCCAGACTCGCTGCCAGGTCAGTCTGTGCAACGCTACTTCACCTGCGAAAACAAGTTGCCGATCTATTGTCTTCGTGTATAGCCAAGATATATTTCAATGTACACAAATGAAAATCAATCCGACCTTTCTTGTTTGCAACAGCGAGAAGATCCATCTTCGGCGACCATCGCATTATTGTTACTTCGGCGGGAAGCTGCCGCTCCTCCAGTTGTCTCATGGCTCCGGACATCCTGGATTATTCGTAGTTTCGCATAGCTGTCGTAAAGTAATACGAGTAATAGCGATAAACGCTCGTTACTCGCGGCCGATTCTCAGAGGTTAAACAAACCGGCGCCATGCTGTAAATAAACACAGGCGGGTTTACTCCCTGCTCCGCGTCACGTTCCTTTTTCGGGAACGGACGCCATCTGCGGTCGATTCCCGCATTCGTTTCGCCGTACGATCCTTCTTTGCGCGTTTTGTGTGGAAACTGCAGACTTCCGGTTGGATCCTCGCCTCCGTCTTTCATTCAGAGAGAATTATGAGGACTTTCGATTAACGCCTGTTCTCCGCATTCACGTTCATTCCGAACATTGTCCTTGGCCTTTGCGACTACAACGATTCTTGATACGCTCTATTCGCTCTACGAGAAACCGAAAGTCGGGAACTTGTAATTGTGAAAAAAACGAAAAAAAAAATAGCGGGTTAAAACGGCTCTGATAAAATATACTGAATAAAGGGTATCAAGATAATAGATGTGTGTGATGTTATTATAGAGAAATATGTTGACCGGCGCGCATATATTTTGGCACATTACCACAGACATACTGGAATCTAGCCAGCCCAATATTTTTCTATCTATTATTGTCACTTTTGTTATATATATATATATATATATATATATATATATATATATATATATTCAAAGGTAGATAACAGAAAAGAAACTATATGATTATGTACAAGACAATAGAAATTCTTTATTGTCGATAGATATATCCTAAATGTTAGTCCAACAAAACTGTGTCCCAAGTTTGATCCTTTTTATATATATATATATATATATATTTTATACATGTATGTCGAGTTTTAACCAACATGAAATTCCTCGAATTCATCGAATAGCTATTTCCAACTTCGTTCCTTACTGATTTTAACAACGCCCTCTCGGCTTCTCGAAGATCGTATAAATATATATATACCGGCACAGCCTCGGAGTTATGCGGCTGCTGTATGTTTGTAGACATTCAAGCGGAACGGAATGCGCGCAGTCGATATATCCACGCGGTAGCGTGGATATATCGACTGCTAAGAAGCAGAGGGACGTATGCCACGTCCGTTTACATGTTAAGTGACATGGAATACGCAATTTTACTTCTTACCAATCCATATTACACTCCGCTATTATAGTTTACTACCTAATAGAGGAGAGCGAGGCAAAGAGGACCCACATAGCAATTGGAAGGCAACAAAAATGGCAGACTTCTTAGATGTGCTGTGAATTCATTTTTATTGAACGCAGAATGTCCTCTGAAAGATATCGAATGCGTCGATTTCGGACCACTGGTAATACCTCACTCAAACATGTGAACTTAAGTAAATCTTCTTGTGGACTCTGTGTATACCTATTGTCTCATGCAATATTAATACAATGTTAATCCAGAAATTATTGTACGTTGCAATATCTATATAAAGAGTTCTCGAAAAGACTTACTTAAGTGCACACGTTTGAGATTTCACCGATTTCGGACCACTGGTAACCTAGCAAGTTGACGGATGGCTGCTTTCAGAGAAAAAACTAAAAAAAGGGCCGAAAAACGGACACCTCCGTTGGGGAACGAAACGGACCACAAAAACGGTAAAACCCACCGTACGTTTGGATTGGTCCTTTTTCGGTTGCGGAAATCGAGGAAGGAGCGAAAAAATATGTACAGTTCATTTTGTCGTTTTTTACGGTCCGTTTTGTTCCCCAACGGACGTGTCCGTTTTTCGGTCCGTTTGCGGTCCATCAACTTGCTAGGGTACTACTCACTCAAACATGTGAAATTAAGTAAATCTTTTTGTGGACTCTCTGTATACATATTGTCTCGTGCAATATTAATCGAGAATATTAATACAATATTAATCCAGAATATTATTGTACGTTGCAATACCTATATAAAGAGTTCTCGAAAAGACTTACTTAAGTTCACACGTTTGAGATGCTTACCAGTGGTCCGAAATCGACGCATTCGATATCTTTCAGAGGACACCCGCCCAAGTCGGCGGACGGCTGCTTTTAGGGGGAATAAAGGGGAAAATTGAAATTGTCATATCGCCTTTTCATAAAAGTTGAAAATTGAAATTCACGAAGCTTCTTCTATGAGGAAGCATTGTCTGTATTTTTGGTTTCCTCATGGAGGAAGTTTATGAAGAAGCGATATGAAAAATTCAATTTTCAGCTTTTATGAGGAAGCGATTTGAAAATTTCAATTTTCAACTTTATGAGGAAGCGATATGAAAATTTCAATTTTCAACTTTATGAGGAATCGATATGAAAATTTCAATTTTCAACTTTTTTCAACGTCAACGTCGTTGAAAAACTTTTATGCAAAACGGCTGACCGATTGAGCTTCAGTGCGTAAAAAAATATAACATCGTCACGTTTCACTTGTAGAATCTGCGCTTGGCGCGAAAAAATACATGGAAGTATGCGCTCCTGAATTTTTTGTTTGCCCTTTAGATTTTTATTCCAGAAATCCAAATGATACCGCTTTATCTAATTCTTTCAACTCCGCCATATCCATCATCTTGTATATTTTTTGCTATAGAACACGATAGGCACCTGGGTATTTCCGCGATGCAATCGGAAAGCAAAGAAATTGCTGTTTAAAAATACCCAAAAAAACTCATTTTTCAATATTGGCTATTCAAATTCTTGATAAACTTTTTTCGTTGGGCGTTGCTCCGAAACTATACTTGATGTATTTTTGCACGCTCGTCACGAATTTAACACTTATTTCATTCGTGGATGAATATTTGATACGATAAAAATTGCAATAATGTGCATTATTAATTATAATAATATTTCTCGACCGAAATAAAGAAGAAACCGGAACGCAATTTCTGTACGACGGTTGCTTCTCAGATGCACCACCAAAAAGTACTTTTTCATCACTCGGTGCGGAAATGGCCACTTTTCCGGCCGCTTCGCGTGCGTAAAAGCGCCATTTTCGCACCTAGTGATGAAAAATTTCGTACATCCCTCGTGCGAAACACTTTTTCTAACTCGTGTGATTACAGCACTCGCCTTTGGCTCGTGCTGCAAACTCACACTCGTTAGAAAAACGTTTTTCGCCCTCGTGGAGTAATGTAGGGGAGAGCGGGACAAAATGGGGTTTTTGGGCAAAGCGTCATTTTCTAATGATTTTTGTATAGGACAAGGTGGCAAAACTGGGCAGAAAAGCCTGATGTATCCGATAGGGCGAATTCGGGCATCCAAAAAAGATTAGAAAATGACGTTTTCCCCAAAAAGCCCGTTTTGCCCCGTTGGCCCATTTTGCCCCGCTCTATCTTACTATTTTTTCGGGTGCCCATGGGTTGCCCGGATCCGCTAGGGATATCGATTTTGCTCCGTTTTTTTCAGGCCATATACGGGATAATTCTGGGATACATTGTAAGCCTCGAGAGTATGTAAATAACGCGGCACGTAGATTAAAGCGAACGACGTAATTCGCGAGTTTTCAGTATAGTTTCCGTGGCGAGGGAATTGCACAGTCGGTGTGTCGTTCTATTGCTTGCCGGGAACGAGCTGAGAGAGCAGCAATATGCATCGTTGATATCGAGGCCACGGCGGCGGCGTCGGTTCGGATCCGTCTGGTGGCGAGGGTACGGGCGGGTGAAGAGGGCGAGTATAACGCTTCTTCACCGTCCTCTTCGTCGTCCTCTTCGTCGTCAACGGTTTGGTGAGTTTTCAGAGGACAGCGAGCGAGAGGGTCCGAGTCATCGTTCGAGGGGTTAGGAAGCAGGGAGGAGGAGGGTACACCTCCGCTTCCACCGTAGTATTTTACACATAACAGCGGCGGTCCAACGGGAACCACGTGACTCGTAGCAGAATCCGCGGCGTCCGTCGGAAAATCTAAATCCGTCCGAGCCGAGAGGAAGAGGTTTGCCTTGTCGGCGTTTAGCGTCTTCGTGACTCGCTCGTGAACCTCGCGCGCTCTCGCGATAGTCAATAATCGGCCCCGGGTTGTACCGGATCGGCGCGGGGCTTACTCATACATTTTTTTTCGCTATTGAAAAAATTTTGAAAAAATTAATAATTACAAATTACCGGGGAAAAAGAAATATTACAGCTGCGATTGAATTAAAAGACGAGAGTGTGAATTAATATCTTCCTCGTGAAGGAACGTTATTTTGACGAGCGGATATATAGACTCCCCCGGGCTCAAGACCGGAAGGGGGTTCATCCGGATCAAGTATGATTCGCGTCGACGAAACGGACCCGGTCGGCGGTAAGAATTCACCTAAGATATTTCGGATATGTAATAAAATTGTTGCCAGAGTCAAACTTTTTGGATCAAGCTTTTTGGCATTTATCGTGAGGTTTTTGAGGCGTAAAATTGGTATATATATAATGGAAAATTCGATCACCCGGAAACCACTTCTCCCTTCTCTCGCACCCAGAAAAATTATTTATTTGACGGCCACTGTTTATTTGGTTCGAGTTAAATATTTATTTGATTTAAATAAATATTTTTTTAAATGAAACAAATATTTATTTAAATCAATTAAGTATTTTACTTAAACCAAATAAACTGTGGCCGTTAAATAAATTATTTTTCTGGGTGCGAGCAGGAACAATTTTTGAGGGCGCGAGTTACTCTTCCAGTTGAACACGATCTGTCATTGTCGGTACAGGATCATCGAACGTGTAACAGGTGCACCGCGAGTCGTAGAATGGATTATCCGCATCGTCAGTCCAAAATCACGCGCCAACGGAGATTCTTCTACTATTTAACCCTTCCAGTCCGAAAGCCTGTTTGTTTTTGAAAAAAAAAAACATCTCAACACCTCACATCGAAACACCTAAATCGAAATGTTTGAAAAAAACCCTTTACTTCAATTCCGCACCTGAATTAAACAAAAAATGTGTGATGAGATTGTGTTTGGTAATTATTTTCTTTTTATTAAATATGGCACCGAAGGGTCATACCCGAACAGTCTGTGGCATAAAATAAAAAAGTCGAATTATTCACGTTGGTTTTGACAAAAAGTAACAACTTATTGTTGAATGACGATGAAACCGATGACGCGATGAGCACGCATTGATTTTTTTTTCTAGAGATCGAACCGAGTTTTCCATACAGAGACGTTACAGTTCGACGAGGTGTGGACTTCAAGGATTGCTATGATATCGAGTCGGAGATCGGACGGTGAGTATTAGTACACTGATGGACAGACAGACATGATATAATAATAATAATATAGTATAATATAATATAATATAATATAATAATATATTATATTACAATATCAGTGATTAATATATAAAATATAATTATGCTGAATAAATGGAGCTTATTAGTTTGAAGCTGATCTGCGCATCGGAAGATTTTGACCTTCGTCCGTTAGCTCTTGCTGTCATCGACGATCGATGGATCAAGGTCGCATGGGCGCCTGGCGATTAATTTTAATTGGGATCGCTCATCGATTTTGGCATTGGCTCAGCGATCTATACTCGTTGCATAGGAACAAAGATTCTCGTTGTTTCGGCTATCGGGTTTCTATCTGCAATATCTCTCACTCTTTGTCACCCTTCGCCATCCCGGGATCGGATAGACAAAACGTGTTATAAGTGGGCACGTACGAAATAAATTCGTCGCATATCTTTGCCAACGTTCCGAACGTATAAAAGCGAATGATTATACATACAAACACACAAACTTACCCGACTGGAAACTACGATAATCCGGCGGAAAATTACAACATACCAGTGATATTTAACCCATATATGGACATATATGATCATATATGATTGATTACGAATCATGCATTCCCCCGTAGTTATCATTTTTAAGCGAAAAAAGTTGTAGTAGTATTTTAATTTTTGTGTGTTCCATCATATACCCTCCTCGGATTTTTACGTAACCCGTCACTAAGCTACCTAAGGTAAACGGCCCAGTTTCCGTCATCTTCAATTGTTAAAGGGAGTATTTTATTAAAAATATACGTATCGCGGCATTAATCAAGAGGAAACCGCTTTTCCACATGCCGTCAATTTCGTTTGTATTTAACGTACACTGTATTTATTATTAATATAAATTGCAATTAATGGCGGTAACTGAGACAGCGGCGGAAACTGGGCCGTTTACCTTAACTTCCAGTGCGTCCGCAGCTCACTTAGCTAGACTGTACCGCATTTGCCGAGGACACGGGGAAACTGCGGAAAACCCGTGGCGGTACAGACGGCCCTATTATTTTTTTTGATTTCTCGATGTTTCAACGTCAAGAACTCAGAAAAACTGACCTGGCCACTTTTTCTGACTTTTCCTGAGTTTAATGGTTTAACATCAAGCACTCAGAACAACTGGCTAAGCGGTCACCCATCCATCTACTGGACGCAAGCTAAGCAGCTTTACTCGGGAGACCGTCGAAGTCACACACCGACCGCGCACCTAACGCTGTTGGTGCGAAAATGTTATATATTATATATGTAAATATAGACTCAGCCGTCGAAATTTTTCCGAATATTACACCGTATGCGGAATCGACAAACAACGCGGCGCGATAGCCAAGACAGCGTCGACAAAGCGGTGACAGATTTCGTGAATGTCATATTTCTCTGGCGTTCTCACTCGAGCGTCCTTGGTAAATTATGAAATTATTGGCACGCCTCTTAGTATTTTAACCCGAGTGGTGGACACGTGGCCGGCGGGGATCTGGGCTCCGACGAGGAAGACACAGTAATATCATTACTACGCGATCTATCTGTAATTGGCAATTAATAGGTCGTTCAATCCTATCCTCGAAGTCATGACATCGAAATCTATCAAACGTTGTGATGGACTTTCATCGCAAAGTGGTTATTCCTTGAAGTATCCGATGGAAAACGATAATAGAGCTCATAATATGAATTAAAAAATAGATATGGTAATTACCAATATAAGTGTGTTTTACGCCCTTCGGAATATTTTTGTAAATTGTAAAGCGAAAATAATATTATTTTATTCGTGAATACGCTTTTTAATTCTTTAACGAATTTCTACATAAATATCGAAAAATGATATATTCGTGATCGGTGAGAAAAGATACAGTGGATATAAGATTTCACTTTCAGGAAAATCTTACGACTTTCTGTATTTTGAAACATCGTTTTTCTTTGCCTCCCGATGGAATTATGGAAATCTCTACTTGTCTGTCGTGTTTTATGGGAAAAAGATATGCGGCATGTCGTACTTCGTGAAGTCAATCGACAATTTTTTTCAACAGGTACAGGGTAATGAAATACGCCAAAAATCCATGACAGAGGGATTGATAAGCCTTTTGAATATTGTGCAAAAAATTAATGCCTGCCAGAACGTTATCTGGATAAAATATAACCCTAAATTCTTTCGTACATAATACGAATTTGACAGCAGGTTGGGCTTGAAGTCAAACGAGGCGTTAGTAGTTACTGGACTTAACTCAGAATCGGGTACATGCTGTTACAACCGCGATGACAATCGTGAAAAAAGCACGGTAGCCTTGTAATTTCTCACGTCAAAATCGAAAGATCCCCAAGAATCTTATGGTCCATATAATCCGATATAAGTTTTGGCCCAAAGCCAAACGAGGCCTAACTAAACACTAGCTCCGTGGAACACCCCATCACGTACACCGGGGAAAATTACCATTTATAATTCATACGCAGTCATATGTGATCATATATGACTGCGATTTTCAACACCGTTTTGCCCCACTCACCATCACCGCCACCATCCAAAAGTTATTAGAAAGTTACCTTTTGCCTCATTATCCTATTTTGCCCGGCTATGCCATTTTGTCCCGCTCTCTATCCCTCTGGGTGAATTTCGAGCTTCGGGAATGCTGCAAGCTCGCTCGAACGGATAACAACGATCTTGATCTCGTCTCCTCGGTTAAGTTTGTGTGTGTACATATTCGTGTGAGTGTTCGGTAAAGCCTCTAGCTTTCTCTCCCTGTCTCGTGGGTGAGAGTGTGTTAGCGTGTGTTTGGGTAATCAAGGTCTTGCAGTCTATAAATAATGCGTTCGTCTCGGAGAGTGACGGTTGTTGGGCGTCGGGCGGGTCGGCGTTCCGATCGCGGATGCTGTGCGGCGGCTCTCTTATTGGTAGTCTCTTCTCTCGGGAGAGATCTGAAGCATCAGCATCGGCATCATCGGTCCCAACAACGCTCTTGACACGCGGGTTCAAGTTAACGTCCGACAATGCCACGTACCATTGTGCGGTATCATGTATGCCATTCCTATACCTATGATCGAAACTCCTCCACGCTCCACTAAATCACTCACGATATTGTATACTTGTATACAAGTATACAAGTATATACACACTGAAAAAAAATATCATTGACTCAAGTAAAGTTTGATTGCGGGCTGCCAATGAAAAGAATTATTATTTCAATTCTACTTTTAATTCTAACAATTCCATACGGGATTGAAACGATAACACGTCACCTTGACAATCTTGCCGTCATTGTTTCAATATCGTATGGAATTTTAAGAACTGAATGTAGAATCGGAATAATAATTTTTTCTTTGGCAGCCCGCAAGCAATTTTTTTTCAGTGCAAGTATACAAGTATATACAAATATACAAGTATATACAAGCATACAAGTATATACAAGCATACAAGTATATACAAATATACCCGCCAATGTTGAGACACCTAGTGTCTCAACAAAAGTGCGACTTTTCGCTCTTGGCAATTTGCCGCTGTCAACGAAAGCGTTTTGATTGCTTTCGCTATTTTCTCAATTTTCCGAGACACCGTTGGCAATACTGTGCAAAACCTTTGTCTCCGATATACTTAATGTACTGGTTAAATAACGAGTGGATGGAGAATCGAATGTACGCGATTGTACGAAATTGATGGAGGACCGGCTTGAGACCTTTAAAAATTTGATCATCACTACATTATCTTGTATAATCATAGAAATATCTGTACAAACATCAATGATAATTATTACTTTGAAGTAGCGTTGGACAAATACTTGAATTACTTTCAGTACGTCTTGACCACTGCGTACAAATTAAGTACTCAATTAATTCGTAGCAGTTGAATACCGAAATTATGAGTAGTGGGTACGACTCGAGTCTTCAAGTATGTGGTACTGGACACATCAATCACTTGAGTACATCAATAAGTATTTCTAGTACTCGAAGTATTTCCCCAACTCTGACTCACAGTTATCGTTTCTTTTGTTCAGACAAAATCGGAACGAACAAATGAATTACCATTGTTACCATTGTACGGTATTTAAAAAAAAATTTATTGTAAATTGCATTTTTGCATGAATACAGTAAGCCTGGTATATGGATACAGCGTCTCAATTTTTTGTCAGCCAGAATAAATTCTTGTGAAGATTCAACTATTCCATTTGCGACTTAACTATAGGTGCGTGAGGTCTTCTCTTACGAGAATGCGTAACCGCATGCCGAAAATATTTTTCGTTACTTTGGGAATGATATTTGATCCAAAGATATTCGGTGGATTGTCCATCGCCCGAACGAGCGAGCGTTTTAGCTTTTAATCGAGGATACAAAATTTTATTAGCTTAACGCAGCGGGCATATTCCTTCGTGGATCATTCTCAGAGACCGAATAAAATTACAAAAATGATTTTGGCGTCTTTCAGAGGTAAATTCGGGACGGTTTACCATTGCAAGGAGAAGACAACCGGATTGCAGTTGGCAGCAAAGGTGGTGACCACGACGCGGAAGGAAGACAGACGCTCGGTCGAGCGAGAAGTTGAAATTATGAGGCGGCTTCAACATCCGAGACTCATACAATTATACGATGCTCTAGACACTGGAAAGCAGATTTACGTTATACTCGAGCTGTAAGATCGCTACTATTATTATTACTATTATTTTTTTGTTTCACCACCAAATTCCTTTGATCCGCCGAGTTGCCAACGCGACAAGTATCTTATATTATAATGGTTTCGAATGGTTTCTATCTGCTATTTTCAGAATTCAAGGAGGTGAACTCTTCGAGCGTGTGATCGACGACGATTTCGTCCTGACTGAGAGGAGTTGCGCAGTATTTATGAGACAAATTTGCGAGGGGATAGAGTTTGTGCACTCTCAACATATTCTACACTTGGATATGAAGGTAAAAATAATAATAATAATAATAATACTACATAACACAATATATTATATGAAATATTAAAATGTCTAATGTCGGAAAAGCATATCGGCTATGCTTATACACGGCTTGTTGTGCCTTTATAAACAAATTATGCACTGGCATAATCATATTTCGATTGACTTGTTACACAGCCGGAGAACATTCTGTGCTTGACCAAGGAAGGCAACAGGATAAAGATAATCGATTTTGGACTAGCGAGAAATTACGATCCGCGAAAGAAGCTACAAGTATTATTCGGAACACCGGAGTTCGTCGCGCCGGAAGTCGTGAACTTCGATGAAATTGGTTTTGGCACCGACATGTGGAGCATCGGCGTAATCTGCTACGTTCTGTTAGTCATCAGTATCTATATACTATAACTCATTATATGAATGTATATAATCTTTCTGACTTGTTGTGAATGGAAATCTCGAGTATGATCAAAAGTTTAAAGACCCAGGGAGTTAAGGTAATACTAGCACAATGACTGACGCCGCCTAAGTTCAAGAGAAAAAAGACAAAGATTACAAATACTTCTTGATGAGAAAAAAATCTGAAAAAATTCTAGCATATAAAAGGTGCTGAAAAGATTGTTTGTGCATAAT
>JAPYZC010005619.1:0-18016 GCA_030522665.1 Ichneumoninae sp. A BG-2022a | reverse complement strand
AAGGACATTAGGTGCAATTCAAGGACATTCCAGGACTTTCTCAAGGACAGGTAAAATTCAAGGACAGTTCCAGGACTTCAAGTACTTCAAGGACCGCTGAACCCCATGATAGATTTTAATATTAAATTGAACCTCGCGAACGGCAGGCCTAAGCAAAAAATCTTAAGAGATGCCGCATTCGTCATTTCTACCCAAAAAAAAAGAAGTCGCATTGTTTAGTACAAACGTCGAATGCGGTATCTCTGAATTTTTTGCTAGGGACCGTCTTTCGTGA
The DNA here is from genome assembly GCA_030522665.1 of Ichneumoninae sp. A BG-2022a. Classification (NCBI taxonomy): domain Eukaryota; kingdom Metazoa; phylum Arthropoda; class Insecta; order Hymenoptera; family Ichneumonidae; species Ichneumoninae sp. A BG-2022a. The sequence continues at coordinate 17,742 of JAPYZC010005619.1, read as the reverse complement.
CGTTCAATTTGAGATCGAAATTTATACTTCAAAAGGGTGGGAGGAATATTAAAAAACAATCCTTTTTGTGAAGTAGCCTAATAATAATAATGAGACAAATACCTAATGTGCTTTGTCCAAAACATTAATAGCAGCGGAGATAATAGGGACGTCGATTTGTTACCGCCTGAGCAGTGGGTGAATGGGTCGTACCATGTTTCGCATCCCCTTAGGTGAAAAAAGTTGGGAATCACAGAAAAGCTTATAGAAAAATTCAACAGGCATATCCCGGTACGCTATTAAAATTTTTGTCAGATCGCGAGTGTCGAGCACGAGGCGATGCACAATAGTCGGAAACACTCAGAGCCGCTGCACGTTTCTCGCGATAAATCGCAAGTACGATCCTTCGGTCTGTGAGCCCGGAGAGCCCGCCGCTGCACGCGTACCCGTGGTCTACTGTGTAATTAGGCGGTTCGCGATTAGCACGCCAACTCCGGTCTTCCGGGTTACATAATTTTTCTATTTTTTTTCTCTTTGTTATTGTTGTTTCGCGTTTTCGCTAGCGAGAATGCGCCATTGTCCTGTCGTGTTGGAAAGCGAATTACAGGCGACTCGCCGATGCACCTCTCGCGTCGATGAATCAATGAATAACGGAAACAGCCACTGGCCTCAAGCCGATGATTTTCTATTTTTTTTCTCACTGACATTCTCGCTTCGCGCCTGTCCTCCGTCTGTGTCAGACCAATGGGCGCTTCGAGACGCTTCCCACAGACTCCGTACTTCTCGTAACTTTACGCTGGAGTGTCGCGCTAACTGGGGGAATAATAAAAACTGTAAATCGTTTTCTCGATCTAGCCGCGTTGGAGTGAAATGGAAATTTTCACCGTCGCTTAACGCCCACCCACATGGAACCTCATTATATACGTGTTCCACTTGTAGAGGGTTCTTCGCCTTTTATTCCGTCCCGGATTGCGTTTGCAGCCGACTTACCCCCTCACTATGTCGCATTCGCATAAGCGCACAGAAAAACTGCAGAAAACCTGACCATAGACAGACAACTCTTACCCAAAGATTACACTCATCAAAAAGTACAGTCAAATCAACTAAGATTCGGGCAGGGACGTTCAAATAAATATTTAGTTGGTCGAACAAAATATTTTTATGACTCAAAAATATTTTGGTTAAGTCACCCAACTAATTGTTGAACTAACCAATTTTTTCGCTGTACCAACAAAATATTTAGTCGAACGTCCCTGCCCGAATCTTAGTTGATTCAACCGTATTTTTTTTATCAGTGTAGTGTTTTTACACACTGAGAAAAAGCATGGTATTTCCTACTATAACGAAAAGTTTCCAGGGGGACGTCTATATAGATAGTTTGTGATAGTATAAACTCAATTGATTGAACTATAAGTATAGTTACAACTATAAGTTTGTCGTTGCTGTAACTATAAAAGATAGACGTCGCCCCTGGGAAGCATTTACTATGTAAGTTTTTCTCAGTGCAGGGTAATCACCGATCTCCGAGAAAAGTGCCTCCCGCTTCGGGATTCGGTCGCTAGCCAGCGTGCGACCAGATCACCCATCCAAGCACGCACCGCAAGAGGTACTGCTTGACTTTGGGGACCACCAGAGCCTCACACCAAACGTGCACCTATCGCTGTCGGTGGAAAATCATTATATGTTGCATTAATCGAAAAAAAATATCTACCATATGTCATATAGCATATTGAATTATATATGTTTCATGTGTTAAAAAAATATACACTGAGAGAAGGATCTACACTGAGAAAAAAATGGTTAGATTAAGAAAATGCGCGATGACATATGATCAAACGTGTATTTTGTTGGTACAACATATATGTTTGTTTATATCGACAAATTTTGAATAAATTGAAGCAAATAATCGTTTAACAAAACAATGCTTTATTTGTACCAAATAAGGAACAGCTTTGAACGTATGTCACCGCAACTTTTGGTTAATCCAACCAATTTTTTTTCTCAGTGTAGTAAAAACTACCGATCATCTAAGAAAAATTACCATAGTAGTAGGGCGCCAGTTATGGCGGAAAGTCTCAGATTTCTCTCGAGTTTTTATCATAATATCTACGTAATTTTTTAATAAATCCGGTACTTCCTACCGTAGGTTGTGCCTTAGTTCTCTACTACTAAGTGCTATGGTAATATCTCTCATCCAATTTAGGGATATTTATTAGAGCCTTCTCTCAGTGCATAGGGTAGAGCGGGGTAAAATGGGGCAACGGGGCAAAACGGGGTTTTTGGGCAAAACGTAATTTTCCAATAATTTTTGGATGCCGAATTCGCACTATCGGATATATCAGGCTTTTCTGCCCAGTTTTGCCACCTTGTCCGATCTAAAAATGATTGGAAAAATTAGTTTCGCCCAAAAACCCCGTTTTGCCCCGTTGCCCCATGTTGCCCCACTCTCCCCTATGTACTATACATTCAATATATATATATTTTTTATTTTTCGGAAAATATATTTTGGAATGAAGGGGGAGGGGGGCAAAAATAAAGTATTGGGGTCAAGTTGCATGAATACTCGAACGAGTTTAAAAAAATTAATTTTCGCATTTCTACCCAGCTATACAAATATGTACGGAGTTTTCGCCCGCTATTAATGAATGATGTTTACGCAAATGGAACATAATTATCAGTTTACCTGATCCCCCCCCCCCGGCCTTTCCGCCTTGCCGTGTTCCCGAGCAACGAATCAGTGCGCGAGTTTGAAATTCGTATTTGGTCGTTCTCCAAATTTCATTAGCCGAGCCATGCTCTTTCGAGTCCGGTGCAGAAGGCCAAGCTGTGCAAACTCGAAACGGGTGAACGAGTCGGCGCATGCCTTTCAGGACCGGTTGATTCTCTTTTTCACTTCACCCATTAATAAGCAGTCGTACGCTCAACGGTGTTGCGCGGACGCGTGTAACAAGCCTGAACAAATATCGATCAATTTGTGCGCGAATGGTTGCATATTGTTGCGTCGAGGCGGGGTGGGCCAGAACAAGGACGATTATCGAGCAGCTCACTAACAGACTCCCCGATACAAAAGCTCCTGTTTACGGGGTAGTTCATCGATTTAGGGCAAAAAAAAATGAATGGTGTTTTATTCTATTTTCTCGATAATAAAAAAAAACAATTGGACAAAAAATCCCCTATCTCTGATCTTTCTTAAATGTATTCCGATTAGGCAAAGAAAAAATCCCCACCCCCGAATATCAAACATATTTTCAATTCGAAAAAAAATGCAATTGTTTATACTCAAACGCAGGCATTTTTCCCACGATGATCCGAGCCGCGTCAAGAACAATTAATTAGGCGAATTTTCGATCAAATTTGCTTTATGACAGAAAAAAAAATTAAACATGTTTGTTTGCTCGGAACCGACAGACCCCTTAGTTAGAAAACTTAATTAGGTTAGGCTCGGACACCAAATTCATTCGCCCGAGGAATCGCACGATTGTTCTCCATTTTTTTAAATCGGGATCACCGAAGGGCGACATATAAAAAAAAGTCATAAATCTAATAGTCTGATGAACTATGGTTATCGAGAGGATAACGCACGTGTCGGCCATCGGCTACCGCCGGGAGACGGCCGGGCAGGATGTAACGACACGCAAGGACAGAGCATTCTCCTAGGCGTACCTGTCGCAGTTGTTCGTTGTAAAAATAACGTGACGACGTGTCGAGAGAGTCTCAGGGAGAGAGAGTGAGAGAGGCAATAAAGATCCGCGCGTTTACTGTCACGAAGATTTATAACTGCTTTGACTACCATCTATTCGGTAACGCACGTATATAGCCGTGCGCAACCTCACTCGGATCAACTAACGCAATTCCAATTGATTCGATAAAGATACAACCGTTAATGCATGTATTTATTGCCTCAGCTGTTGTTTACGTGAGCATAGATGTAACCATGTGAATTCTCATCGCAATACCGAATCACGGTCGATGTGTTTGCACAGGGAGAAATCTAATCTATCCTACTTATCAGCCTCCCGTTTTACTACATATCCATTTTATGTAGATTCATGAAAGATATAATGCGTTTGATAGTTGTGTAATGTAGTTTAGCCATTCGCACGGCATTTTTTTTTCGTGTGGGTAGAGAGCTCTGTAGTGTCCGGGCGGTCGAGATCGCACGTAACTGTCGTGGCCATGCCTATTGCAGCGCCTCGGTGGCGATTACGTCAACTGTCGCAACAGGAATAAATTTTCGTAACGCGCCAGTCGCGAGCCGCTCTACTGGTTTCGCGCGTTCCCGGCCGTTGTGGCTTTTAGACGTTCGGCCCGAAGTTCTACAAGTGCTCGGGCTCTGCAGCGTCACCAAATCCGTTCCCGAGAGGCGCGATCCACGTGTTTCAACGCGCTCTGACGCGATCGTCTGTCTACTGGTCGGACACTCTGCCACACGTGTATCTCTCGCATACTCTCACCGACGGAGCAGAATGGAATCACAGAATCGTGCGAGAAAAAAAAAAGTACATGCATGCAAACAACACTACAGAGAATCAAGCAAGCGTGAAAAAAGAAAAGCGTGAGACACAAAGAGAAAGAGATAAATGATGATCTGCTTTTGGCGACTTACCCTTGAGGGAGGATGTTATCATGGGGTCACCTGAAAATTATACAAGTACAATGTTTCGTGAATGACAGTCTGACATTGGTTATTTATGCTCGAAGGCTCGAAACCTCTTTGCTTCAAATCTATTTAAAAAATTGCAATAACGATCACGGTTACACTCTCGGTACGACATTTGTCCGGGAATTGTGGTCGGCGGTAAGACCATTTCTCAATCAACACTACATACCGCATCCGCCGTATCCTCTCTCGTGGTCGACTTTGTCACCGAGTCGCACAAATATACATATATACACACAGTAATATATATATTTGTAGTAGATATTATTAAGCGAAGAAGAGTGACAAATGAGGTGTGTGCGAAGCAGAGAGAGAGAGAGAGAGAGCATAAGGTAAAGTACGATTAACAATAAAACTTGCTGAATCGAGAGATATAAATGGATGAGAGACGGAAGACTTTGTTTATTTGCGGAGGTCGGAAAGAGCCGTTGCGCGCCGGGCGCGTGCGCGACTCCCACCACCTCCGCTCGGGCGCCATTGTGCGATGTAGACAGAGCTGGTTTATCCCTTGCGCAGAGTAAGAGAAAAATGAAAAAGATGTATACGTAAAAAAGTATTTAAAAAAAATGTGTTCCATTCTTTCCGGTGTGGCAAAAGGTGATCCCTGACCCCGTGTCAGCCCTGCCCAGTCCCAGGCCCTGCCCACGCTCGGCCAGCTTCGAGAACCTCCCGCTTTTGTGCCCTCTTCATCTCGCGTGATGTTTCGTTTCTTTGCCTCCTCCGGAGACCGTAAATGTCGCTAGAGCTATCCGACCTTTCGGCCACTCTCCTCGCTATCCCCGTCCTGCACTTGATACAAACAGCGCAAATTTGTTGTCTCGTTAAACGTACGGGAGAGAAAAAGAAAAGAAAAAATCTCGAAAAAGAGGCGACCAACGTGCGTCGATTGCTCAACCGTGCCGGCTCTCGGGAAAATCTTATCCTGGAACATTGCATTATCCTCGGCAGCGAGATGGAACGCCTGCCTGACTGCATGCCGCCTCGTGGCGGCATATTCCGCGTCCTTGAATGCACCTCTACAGCTCGCTTCGAGGCTTAGATTCCTGAACACACGCGATGGACACTCTATAACCGCCCGACGATCGGATAAACCAGTCGGTGGCCTGTTTTCTCATGATCATAATCGACCGATCGAACGAGAATCCTTGTGTCTCTCCGGGCCAGATCGGTCGTCCGTTTAACAACCTGTCACCTATCCAGCACCCTCCACCCCGGGAAATGAACTATATGAAAAATGTTAATTGCTATTATATTCTCGGAAATACATTCAAAAATGTATATCCGAAATATAAGACTTTTCAGCGAAAGTATCTGCGCAATAATAAAGTACAAGACCATTAGAGACGTCATTTCCGGAATGAGATTTACAAACCGGAAGTGACGCGTTTCCGGTACGACGTCACTTTCGGTTGAAAAATAATATTTTTAATTGGGAAGTGACGTATTTCCGGTGAATGTCCGGAAATCTAAATGACCGGCTTTTAAGTTCCGTAGTCGATGTCGCTGGCGCTAAGCGCCCAAGCCGTAAAGACCTGTTAGTATCTTATACATAACAGATTTTGTTTCGATATATGAGACACATATATTTTTTTGTGTATCGACTGTATTGTCGATTAAATTGAGGAGTGGATTCGAGAATCTACTCCGCGGGTTGATATTCAACGAGAAGCATCTGAATATAGTGCACTCGAGTATATTTTTAGCGATAAACGGAAAGATAGACAAACATGCAAAATAGATACAGCCGAGCGCGTTGACATAATCGAGCGGGATTCGCTTCGGGAAATCTAATCTCGCAATTGCGAGAGACATCCTAGCGAGTTTATCCTTGTGGCGCTTTTGTCAATTCAAAACAGCTTACTCAACGGAGAAACCCTTTGGCCCCTTGAGCATCTATTACTTCACTTTTTTCTTTCCGTTTCGACACGAAATGGTAGCGACTCACTGTGTCTCGCCCAATCTTTCCGAAGAGACTTTTGCGTAACGCCTCGTCCCCCCCCCCCCCGTGCGTTTTTCCCATTTCGCAATGATGATAGAATTTCTACAAAAATGAGCGCCACAAGGGTTCTCTCCCTCTCACCGGGAAGCCACGAGCGAGAGAGGGAGAGGCCCGTCGTGGAAAAAGGGAGATTGAGCCGGGCAGGGACAAAACGACTCGAGTACATAAATAAGAGCGCGCCGAGGCGCGTAACCGAATGCGGAAAAGATTCATAAATAATTCATAATATTTGAATCTGTTGCTGCCGCGGGAATAACCGTATCGTGTCTCGGTATCGTCGTCGCTCTCAGGCCAGATTGCGCGCGCGTATGAAGAGGAATAAAATATAAACCGTACGATGTAACGGCAAGGGAGCTGCGGCGGGACAATTTCCCTTATCAATTACTTTAGCCAAAATCGCACGACAAGTAGATGCAGTTAGGAAAATTGGTTGAGAGAGCCCTCCCTATTAGCCGTTCAGGTGATCGCGTGCATCGGGCCACCGCGGAAATCGTCTTCGCGTGGAATCCAACGGACTAGTCCTTCGTTACCCTAATCGCTTTTTATTTTCCCTCGTGACTCTCGTGGCGGGACAAGAGACTGCGGCCGTCCCGACGAAAGTCAGAGCCGCCGGGCCGTACTAGGGTTCCCAGCGGAACGCGATCCGTCCGGACACACACATATATACACTTACTTATAGTTACTTATAGTAAGATTAATAATCCGCGCCTAGCTACGGCTCGCCGTGGCCCTTGACTGCCGTCGCTTAATCCTTCCCGTCGGTATCGAACACCGCGCTTCCTTTACGTAAAAAAAAATCCATTTGGCGATTACAGTCGCGTGACGGAGTTGACGGCTAGTCAACCTCCGAGCCCTAATATAAAAATTGCGCGGCTCTTGTATAATGGAATATACATGTACCGTTATCCTTTTCGGAAGCGGTCGATATGGGGCATGCGGACATCGATACGAATCCGAGAGAAGAAATGTACCTGGAGATTCGTAGAGGTCTTGCCGGCGGGAACTGGCCAGCGAGCGCTGTTGATGCAGATAATGCTGCTGCGGCTGCTGTTGCAGTTCCGGCGCTTGCTCGGCTTGAAGTTGAATGTGGGACTGCTGTTGTTGTTGATACTGAACTGGGTATGGTGGTTGCTGTTGTTGTCGTCGTTGTTGTTGTTCTTGTCGTTGCTGCTGTTGTTGTTGTTGTTGTTCGTGTTGTTGTTGTTGTTGTTGTTGATGCTGTTGTTGTTGTTCGTGTTGTTGTTGATGCTGTTGTTGTTGTTCGTGTTGTTGTTGTTGCTGTTCATGTTGTTGCTGTTGTTGCGGCTCGTGTTGTTGTTGTTGATGTTGGTGTTGTTGTTGTTGCCGATGAGGATGTTGATTATGATGCGAATGGTGAGGATAAGGCGAACCCCATACGTAGTGTTGCTGCCAGGAGCCACCGGCCTCGGCCTCCGACATACCTTATTACGTATGCGGGAACTCACCCAGCGGTAGTAAATAGATCCAGTGTTATTTTCTTTTTGACAAGTATTCACGACTGGTTGTGCGAGTGTGCGCGTATCCCGGGACGACCGCAATTTTAATTGCAATTAATCGTATCCAATCGATGACAATTTCGTCTCACGATTTGTCACTCGAGACCGGACTATCCTTGCCCATCGTGCGCTCGTTCGATATCCTCGGCAGAATCGTTAGCTACGTTATGGAAACGAAAAGGTCAATGCAGAATAATCTGTTCCCGGTGGGGCTAAGATAATTCGTCAATCGATACCGTTTTGATCCATTTGCTGAATCCATTTTTCTTCTTCTTTTCCTTTTTTTTTTTTGTTTGTTTTTTTTTTTTTTTTTTTTTTTTTGGAAAGCGAAATTTCACTCACGACGTCGCCGACGGTAAGACGAAAAGCACAGAGTCTCCCGTCGACGAACAAGATTCTCCCCGACGTGCGCGAAAGCCCGGCCGCGAACGATAATAAATTTTAACGAACCGTTCGACAAGATCTCTCGAGTGATGTCGTCAAATTTTAGACATCCCTTGTCACGGATACATGGACGAGGAAGATTTCGAAAAAAAAAATGGAACGTCGGACCGAGAGAGTATTACATTTTTCGAGACACGTCGAAGAGAATCGGGAAGACGGCACGTTTGATTCGTGCAACTCTCAAACGGAAGAATCAACCGAGAATCGTCGCCGCGACCGATCAATGTTCGATCGCGACTGATCACTCGTCCGATCGATCAGGTCGATCACCGACCGATCGATCGGTGGGGCTCCAAGTAATCCACTGTGTGCAGGTAATTGCAAATTAATGAACAATCGAATTAAATGACTCGAATGCAATGGAGATTTTTTTTTTTTGAATTATTCTATAAAAAAAAATATCGACAAAGCACAATCGTTGGCAAAACGGTAACGTCGAGCGAATCCTCGAGATTCCGTCCGAAGCCTGCAAACGTCGAGGGGCTTCGCTGCCTCCTCTTATCTCGACCCGTTAACCACCCTTAACCGATAACTTATCGTGGCAACCCGCGATTAATTAACCGCGAGATGACGATTCGATCGAGAAGACGATTCACGTGTATCAAAGATAATCATCAATGAAAAATCGTCGTAAAATCTTTAGGAATAGAGACACGAGCGTGGACCGTCGATCGGTAATTTACAGTCGATGGATGCCGGATATATATTCGGGGAGGAGAAATCGAACGATTATAACTGCTCGAGTGTATTTTTGTTTCACCGGAGTGCAACCTGAAGATGTACACGCGACGTCGGCGGCCAGGGTACCTCGGAACAAACTGAGCGAACGGGACCGAATTCGCGAGGATCGGAGGAGGCTCGATGGGTTCGCTCGCGCGCACACGTCTACGGCAATCCGGTGACGGACCACCGAGGAGACGAGGTGGAGGCAGCAGCGCTGACGCCGTAGCTCCGCTCCCGGGTAACGGGAATGGGGGGTTGGAGGTGCGCTCCACGTGCCCCGAGAGGCACGTTTGCCAGTCACGTGTCTCCCGTTCGCAACCCTCCGTCGAACGAATCGCCCCGGTACGCATACCCGATATATAGCATTATACACCCTTCGAACGGGGGGGAGAACGGGTTTCGGTTTTTCGTTCCGTTCGACGACCAATTAGACAACGAACCTACGACCCGTTAATTAATGAACCGTTAATCTGCGCTACGTATTAATTATTCGAATTTATCGATTCACTGTAAAGTTCCGTCGAACAGTTTCTCGAACGAGGGGGGGGACTCGGAAAGGTCGCGGAAGTAACGCCTCGCCGCGTGCGTAATCCCCGGCAACGGGCTACGCTACGAATTTCAATCCGATGACCCGAATCGACCTGACCTGCGACAATCTCCGTATAGTATTCGGTACGCGCGTGTGTGTCCCACTGTTGCATATCTGAGCGCGAAATCTCTTCTCCGGTCACACTGCCTCACCCTCCGATCCGAGATTTTCCATGCATTGGCCGTTGAAGATATATAACGGGTTGCATATCGCGCGCGCATTAAACGTCGGATGGATAAATTAGGTAAAATTTCATGAATTATGCCGCTCAGGTCGGAGTACATCAGTCAGTCGGTGCGGAGATCTCCATGGGTCTGTCCGATAGTACTAAACTCGTCGGGCAATAAATATTTATCGTTGACAATTTTTTGTTTGTTTTTTTTTTGCATGAGCGCAGTCGTGCTACGATTCCTCGATCAATAAGTTAAATTAGCGTATTGATTGGAATAAAAATAAATTTTACCGGCGAAGTATATTTAATTCCGACAAGGTTGTCGACTCGATTCTTGTTCGAAAAATTAAATTTGTCGTGTCCCTTAATAGAACGCCTTAAAATAGAGTATGGAGACTCGATCGGGTAACCGATATTTCGTAAGAACAACAAAGCCACTTTAACGGTATTAACAGACTAAAATAAACCGCGTAGAATTGGGACGTGGTCGGGTGTTTCGAAGGACCAACGTGACATACGCGCTACGACACGTTCCGCAGTCGTTGCCCGAGTTCGGTAAACAATATGTATTACATTTTTGCCAAAGACAGCTCAAACGGTGCGGCGACGCCCGATTACAAGCAACAAGGCCGGCGCTAGGATTCCCATGCGGGTGTACGGGGGTTGGATCGTTTCTATTTCTATAAGGCATTCATTAGCGCGTTGCCGAAGCGCGCACGCTTCTCGCCACGTGAACGTCAACCGCTTGTGCTACCTTTCTCCCCGCTCGGCGCGATTCGAAACTGCCCCGACTCGGAAACCCCCTCTTTCAACCTTCTCTCGCTCTCTGTCTCCCTCTCTCTCTCTCTCCGGACTTCCACTTCATATTACGACGTCTCATCGTACCCTGAGAGACGGCGCCGTTGGCGGCTTCTATTTTCGATTACTAATGTAATGTTGCTTCTTTTGCTTCCTCATAGAGGAAGCTTTGTTTTCGTGAAAAAATTTGTTTTCGAGATTTTTATGTGAACGTGTTCTGAATGTTCCCAAACATCCAAAAAACACATTTAGAAAAAATGTCTCGATGTATGTGAGTGTGTGTGTGTGTATGTATGTATGTATGTATATGTGTGCAAATAATTTAATGTTCATAATTTGAAAACGGCTTGAGAGATCGAGGTGACATTTATCATACATGTTGAGGGGTCGATCCTCATTATTCGTTCCAATTTTTGGCCAAATCTATGCAGTCGTTCAGATTTTACGCGTTTGATGAATTTATTCGAAAATGTCTGTGCGCGCTCTAGCGCCCTCAATTTTTAACATATCGGGCTAAAAACTTGCACATAAATCGACTGTTATCGACCAACGATCGGTATTGAATTTGGGAATAATCGGTTGAACCGTTTAAATTCTATGTCATTTCGAATTTTTTGAATTTCATGCAATTTGTTTTCTCGCCTCAATTTTTCGTATTAAATATTCATCGATGAATTAAAAAGAGTGTCAGATTCGTGATCAGCGTGATAAAATACATGGAATTACAGTTCCGGAGCGACAACTAATGAAAAAGTTTACCGGATATTTTTGTAGCCAAAATTTTGAAAATGAATGACTTTGGGTATTTTCAAAGTGATTTTTTTGCTTTCCGATTGGATCGCAGAAAATCCCAGGTGCCTATTGTTATCTACAGCTAGGTGTATACAAGACAATGGATATGACGGGGTTAAAAAAACTATATAAAGAGGAATCACTTGGATTTGTTGAGTAAAAATCTGATACAAAAAAAATTCGTGAGCGTATAATTCCATGTATTCTTTCGCGCCGAGCCCCGATCCGACAAAGTGAAGAGCGTCGTTATTTTAACCAAATTTTTAATAAAGTTGAAAATTGAAATTTTCATATGGCTTCCTCATAAAAGGTGAAAATTGAAAGATGAAAGTTGAAAGTTGAAAGTAGAAAGTTAAAATTTTTATATCAATTCCTCATAGTGTCCCTTTATTCGCAAAGCTTCCTCTATGAGGAAGCCAAAAATATAGTAAATGCTTCCTCGTGGACGAAGCTTTGCGAATAAAGGGACATTATGAGGAATTGATATAAAAATTTCAACTTTCAACTTTCATCTTTCAATTTTCACCTTTTCACTTTCAATTTTCAACTTTTATGAGGAAGCCATATGAAAATTTCAATTTTCAACTTTTAGATGCAGAAATGCGACCGCGTCGTCGGGCTATCCGATACCGCGCTATCTCGTAATACGGATACTCGTTGGAATTATCTAACCATTTTTTTATATCTTAACTTTTTCTGCAGCACGTGTGTATACACACCTGCCCCGTGCATAAGCGCCTATGGAAAAAAATACAACCGGTATTAACGGTGTTAACAGCCAGATCTATGGATTACTTCGATCGTGGTGCCCAATTAGTCTCTCGAATCACTCCCCTCTCGCTCTCTCTTTGAAACCCGCACATCAACTTCATATTACGTTTCGTCACACATCGCCATACGTCGTTGTCGGATTCTATTTTCGGTTATCGATACGATCACTCCCCGAATGTATCCGTTCGCTCGTTTTAATTATCTAACCATTTTTCAAACTTTTTCTTGCATGCCCCGTGCACGTGTGCCTATCGAAAAAATACAACCGGTATTAACAGTGTTGAGAGCCAGATATACGGATCGCTTGAACGTGGCGCCGGATTATTCCCTCGAACGACCCCCTCTCGCTCTTTCTTTGAAACCCGCACTTCCACTTCATATTGCGCCGTTGCGTCACACATCGCGATACGTCGTTGTCGGAATCTATTTTCAATTATCGGTACGATCACTTTCATAATCTGATATTACTTTTTTGCTTCCGCAAAGAAGCTTTGTTTTGGTGAGACCAAAATCGTGATTGTAATGAAAACGAATTCAGAATGTTCCTCTATGAGGAAGTCAAAGAAATTGGAATTTTTATGTCACTTCCTCATAAAAGTTAAACATTTTTATTTCCATGTCGCTTTCTCATGATTTTCTGTTTTTTTTTGGCTTTCTCATAGAAGAAGCTTCCCGAATAAAGGAAAATTATGAGAAAACAATATGAAAATTTAAACTTTCAACTTTTATGAGGAAGCGGTAAGAAACAAAAATTCCAATTTTCAACTTTTTCCACGTCAACGTATTTTTCCCCGCTGTTGATGAATCTTCAAATTATTTTACTACTAGAGCGACATTTGATACATAAATACAAATTTATCTGAAAGTTCAAAAATTTCAAAATATTTACGGTCAGGTCCATTTTCTCGAAATTGAATATCAAACATTGTACAGTGTTAGTCTGTTCCCGTATCAAATTTAGGATTGATACCTTCATGTGTACGAGCATTAGACCGTTTAGTAATTTTTCAAAAACACTTGGATAGATTTTGACCAAATTCAATACCAAAGGTTCTTGATCAAAATATTATATTTGTTCGCAGTTTCCAGACGACAGCTCCAAATATATGCAAATTAGAGCTTCCACCGAGAAAAAAAAAATTCAAAGTCGCGTAAAATCTCCAACAGGGCCTCAATCTTCATAAAGGAAATCACTGAACGAAGCGACGTGACCTCTCGACTAGTGTACCAAATTTCAACTCGCTGTCTCTAGCCATTTTCGAGTTATAGCAGTTTTAGTCGATGCAAATCTGTTACACACACACATATATACCTGCACGCCAACTAAAAAAAATCGCAGTTGTCGACATTTTACACCATTTTAAGTATTTTGACATAAAAATCTCGAATATTTTTTTTTACGAAAATATAGTTTCCTCTATGAGGAAACCATACAAAAAATGTTTCCTCAACGAAGAAGCTTTGTTCTGGTGAAAACTAAATTTCGAGATTGTAATGAACAAATATTCACAATGTTCCAAAAAATTGAAAAATCACATTTAGGAAAAAATGTCTGGATATATGCGTGTGTGTGAATTAGACGCGAAAAATTCAATCCGTTATAACTCGAGGATCGCTTGACCGATCAAGCTGAATTTTGACATACAGTATGTGTGGTTAACAGTCAATGTTTCAAAACTTTATTAAAAAAAATATTCTGTTGTTTTTTTTGTACGCCATTTTGCATTTCTTCGAAGATGTCTGTACGCACTGTAGCTCTTACAATTGTTTAGCTATCGGGGCAAAAGGCTGTACACAGATGGAGTATGATCACCCAAGGAACCCTATTCAATACGGGGAGAATGGATTGTAATTTTTTAATTTTGGTCGTTTTTAATTTTTTGAATTTCATGAAAAATTAGCACCTTATTTTACTCGCAATTTTTCGTTTAAAATATTCATCTACGAATAAAATAAGTGGTAGTTTCGTGATCAGCGTGGCAAAATACATGGAATATATGTGGTCCCGGAGCGACGACAAACAAAACTTATCGGGCGTTTTTATAGCCAAAATAAAAAAATGAGTGATTTTGTATATTTTTAAACAGCGATTTCTTTGCTTTCTGATGGCATCGCGGAAAACCCCAGGTGACTATCATATTCTACCGTAAGAAATACCCAAGACGATGAATATGACGGGATTGAAAAAGCCAGATAAAGAGGTATCATTTGGATTTCTTGAGAAAAAAAAATTGAAAAAAAAAAGTTCAGTCGCGCATAATTCCATGTATTTTTTCGCTCCGAGCGTAGATCCGACAAAGTGAAGGGTGACGTTGGTGTATTTTTACGCGCTGAACCTGCATGGGCCAGTCGTTTTGCATAAAAGTCTAACACGACGTTGATGTTCAAAAATGTTGAACATTTTTATTTCGTATCGTTTTCTCATCAAATATGAAAATTGAAATTTCAGATCGTTTTCACATAAAAGATGAACATTGAAATTTTCATATAATTTTCTTATAAAAAGTGAAAATTGAAATTTTTATGTCTCTTTCTCATAGTGTTCCTTACGAAGCTTTCTCTACACAGAAAAAAAATACCATTGAATCAAGTAAAATTTGCTTGCGGGTTGCCAATGAAGTAAAAACGTTGTTTCTACCGGATTGAAACGATAACATGTTACCTTGACAGTCTTGCTGTCGTTGTTTCAATATCATATGGAATTGTAAGAATTGAAAGTACAATTGAAACAAACGTTTTTTTCTTCGGCAGCCCGCAATTTTTTTTTCGGTGTATGAGGAAGCCAAAAGTATAGAAAATGCTTTCTCATAGAAGAAGCTTCGCGAATAAAGGAACACTATGAGACAGTGATATGAAAATTTCAATTTTTTTCCGCAGCATCATACACACACCTCGCTCCGTGCAAAACTGTCTACACGAAAAATACAGCCGGCGTTAACTGATGGATTTACGGATCGCTCGAACGTGGCGACAGATTATTCTCCCGTACATTTTTTTATGTATACATATGCATATATGTATATGTTTTTTTGTCGAGTTCTCACTAACGATAGTTCTCTTATACTTGCTCGTTCTCTCTGCGGTTCTTCGCACCCGCGGGTCGACGAGAGCTGACCGCCGGCTTATCTGTCGGATGACAGGCGATGCGCGCCGCTCTCCCCGTCATCTCCATATACTCGTCATCCTCTCTTTACCCCTTTGTTTTTACTATAGGTATTTCGTATATTTCAAAAGTGTATACGGCGCAGGCGAACCGTAAAATGCTAGGGGATGAAGTGTTGTTGCCTTGGCGCGCGTCTCGTCCTCCTCGACCTTACCGGCGGTGAGTAGAGAGTAGAAGGGGGGGGGGGGGACTCTGGAAATGAATATACGGGGAAAGTTCATCGAGCGTGCTCGGGCCCGATAACTCGATACGTGCAGAGTCCTTTTCCTTCTCAGACCAGCAATTATCGAAGCTCGCTCAAATATCAATTCTTTTTTTTCCGCCTGTGTCCTTCGACAGCCGAACCAAGTTTCTCTCGTTACTATCAAATTCTCGCAATCCTGTAGATCGATAACTAATTATCAGAAGTAACTGGACCGAATCTGTTTGTTTTTCTGTCGAAAAACAAAAAATGTTGTACTGATCGCACCGGAGATAATACAATTTGAATTTTTTTAAAATAGCCCTCGACCTTACCAGCGGTAAGAGAGTAGAAAGGGGGGGGGGAGGTGGTAAATGAATATACGGGAAAAGTTCATCGAGTGTGCACGGGCCCGATAACTCGATACATGCAAAGTCCTTTTCCTTCTCAGACCAGCAATTATCGAAACTCGCTGAAATACCAATCTTTTTTTCCGTCTGTGTTCTCTGACAGCCAAACCGAGTTTCTCTCGTTGCTATTAATCTCTCGCAAACCTGTTGATCGACAACTAATTATCAGAAGTAATTGGACTATCTTACGATAATAATAATAATAATAATAATAATAATAATAATAATAATAATAATAATGTCGGAGGAAAGATTGCACGGGAGATAATAAGAAATTGATGAAAAACTAAAATAAAAGATAAAAATAAATGGAGAGACGGATACTCGGAGTGTCTCGGTGCATTCCTCGGGTATTCGATGTTTCCCTTTTGTCTTCTATCGATCGTTCTTTGCCTCTTTCTCCCCGTCGACGGTAGGGTGAAGGCTCGATCTTGGGAAAACGAGAAGAGAGAGAGACGGAGCGCGTCACGAGGCTCGTCGCGTGAATCCAGTGTGCCATGAATTTGCCTCGATGTGATCCCGAATTGCGGCGTACCTCCCCGACGGTGTCTATACCGAATATATATAGCCCTGCATCCTGCACCTGACAGGGAACTCGTTGCCGCGCACGATCGGCGGGACCGACAAATTTAACAACTCAGAAACAGCGAAATTTATAAATTGTCGGGGGAATTAATGGAAGTTCAATCATTTTAACATTCAGGTAACAAAATTATTTGAAAAAATGTAATTTATAACGATGAAAGCATTTCGAGAAATTGCAATTTTTCACTTGTATGAATACCTCAGAGAGGACGGACGGCAGCAGAATTGACAAATGTAACAACCCAGAACCAGCGAGTTTTATCGTCTACTGAGGGAATTAACAGAAGTGCAATGATTTTAATATTCAGGTAGAAAAAAAGTAATAAAAAAATATAATTTATTACGATGAAAACTTGTCGAGAAATTCCAATTTGATACTTGTATGAATACCTCAGAGAAGCTGGACGGCAGCAGAATCGACAAATGTAACAACCCAGAACCAGCGAGATTTATCGTTTACTGAGGGAATTAACAGAAGTGCAATAATTTTAATATTCAGGTAACAAAATTATTTGAAAAAATGTAATTTATCAAATTTCGAGAAATTTCAATTTTACATTTGTATGAATACCTCAGAAAGGTCGGACGGCTGCAGAATCGACAAATGTAACAACCCAGAACCAGCGACTTTTATCGTCTACTGAGGGAATTAACAGAAGTGCAATGATTTTAATATTCAGGTAGAAAAAAAGTTATAAAAAATATAATTTATTACGATGAAAACTTGTCGAAAAATTCCAATTTGATACTTGTATGAATACCTCAGAGAAGCTGGACGGCAGCAGAATCGACAAATGTAACAACCCAGAACCAGCGAGTTTTATCGTTTACTGAGGGAATTAACAGAAGTGCAATAATTTTAATATTCAGGTAACAAAATTATTTGAAAAAATGTAATTTATAACATTTCGAGAAATTTCAATTTTACATTTGTATGAATACCTCAGAAAGGTCGGACG
>JAPYZC010005617.1:0-17580 GCA_030522665.1 Ichneumoninae sp. A BG-2022a | reverse complement strand
GAGGAACAGCGGTTGCCGATTTGACGTGGAATTCCCCATACGTATATACATATATATAGGAAATAACTACTGAAGCGAAGGCGAAACCCCTCGTCGATTACTCGAGCGAGCTACCACCGCGATAGGGGGGCATCGGACTATAGTAAGAGACTCCAGAAATCGTGAACTACTCTGCACGCCATATTACGACCACCCTGGCTTCTTCGTTTTCTTGTTATTATTCTGCGCAACGCCGGCCGATAATCGAAAGGGCACCGTAAACGCGCTTCGGCGTTGGAGTTACGCCCTTTTGATTCTCACCGGATCGATGTTTCTCTGGGAGTATAAATATTCGAGCGAAGCTTTTATTACCGAGCACCGACCATGAAACGAAGTAAAGAGAACACATCCGCGGGGCATAACGCCCGGCGTGTTCTCTCACGACATAGTACATGAAACTCTACAGGCCATAAGCCAGGCTTCGGCAACTTTACGACGGCGGCCTATTGTTTTCGAACTTGGAAAGTTTTTAGAGCCCGAGTCGCCGCCGATCGGAAAATAACGTTTCAGAAGTTGTGCCGACCTTGAGACTCGAGACGTGTTCAGATAATATTAGATCGGCGGAATTCTTATTTAAAACATTTCATACTGTATTTTTTTTTTTAGATTTTGTGATGATGTTTCGTTGGTGGTCGACTCAGCAGTGTGAAGGATCCGCAGCAGAAACGAATTTTTTTTTTCGGCGGTTGTGTGAGAATACCGCGGTCGGTAACGAAAACTGTAATGTATTTTTTTATGGTCATATCAAAATTCTCGCATGATGTTTTTCTCCATCTTTACCTAAAAGTTGAATTCGGTCACAGGTTATCCCCGTCGTTGAGAAAAAATCAATTACAGATTTCGTTACCGACCGAGTCCGAGGAGAGTTTGAAGCGGCGGAATTTTTATTTTAAAAAGATTGTGCAACTTTTCTTTTCTGGGAGTGGAACAATGTTTCGTTTGTCGTTGATTTAGCTGAGAGCAAAATTTGCAGCCGAAACGAACTTTTTTTCGGCGTTCGTGTAAGAATATCGCGGTCGGTAATGAAAACTGTAATCGATTTTTTTTATCTTTCCAAGAATCGACTACCAAAATCAAATTCTCACATAAAGCTCCCTCCATCTTCTCGTAAAAATTTGAATTCCATCGCAGAATCATCCCCGCCGCTGAAAGAAATCAATTACAGATTTCGTTACCGACCAAGCCCAGGAGAGTTTGAACCGGCGGAATTTTTATAAAAAAAAATTATGCAACTTTTTTTTGAGATTGGAATAATGTTTCGTTTCTCGTCGATTCAACTGTGTGCAGGATTTGCAGCCGAAACGAATTTTCTCGGCGATCGTGTCGAAGAATACCGCCGTCGGTAATGAAACCTGTAACGGATGGTTTTAATGTTTCCAAGCATTCACTGCCAAAATCAAATGCTCACATAAAAGTCCCATCTTCGCGTAAATGTTTAATTCCATCGCAGGATTCAAAGAAATCAATTACGCCGCCGTCCGATCGAATCGCCGTTGAAAGAAATCAATTACAGATTTCGTTACCGACCGAGCGGAGGACGTCGCCGTGACGCCCGCAGACTGAACGCAGACGTTACAACGAGCAAAAGTATTATCGAGACAGAGTTCCTCGTGAATAGCAACGAAATGCAAGCCGTCGACGAGGCAACGAGGGGGATAATTGGTGTGCGAGCCGGCGACGCGCACGTTCAATTATTCGAAGAATATAGAGTCGCCGAAAGGTCGTAGGGTCAGGAGACATCGGATCGCGGGCACAGCCGAGCCGCTCGGCGGGAAAGAGGCTTGAAAATAATTCTGCGAACGAGGCATCGAAAGGCTCCGGTGTACTTCGACTGACGCCGAGCGTTATATTGCACAGAGCTATTTCCTTTCTCGTCGGTTCTTACAACGGGCAAAGTAATGTTTCTGCCGAGAGAACGCTCTCTCTCGAGGTCTCCCCGAAGTGCTCGACGAGTGCATCGAGGAGAACACGGGCCAGGGATTAATCAGACGGGAATGCGAGCGCTCACGTAGAAAGATGAAAGTATCGGGCACGAGTGTACCGCTCGGGCGTTACACCGAGCCACCGGTGATACTTTCTTATATAGGCGAGGCTCTCTCCCCTTCGAGCCACACAAAGAAACACTAAAACGGCTCGTACAAAAGAACGGCTCTCGCTCCGCGAGGGGACCTGTTTCGATTCAAATCAATTTCGCTACAGCTGTCCCAACAGCCAGCTTGGACCAACGATCTATCAATTAAAAAAAAAAAAAAAATCGTTTAAAAAGCTATCATTCCAATATAATAATTAGGACGATTTTTTTTTATTTATCCGATCGCGGACCCTAAAAGCAATATTTATCTACAGGGATTGTAGATAAATGTTCTTGCTTCTGTGGGCTAAACATTCCTAGAGTTTAATGCGTAGACATTATATTGTATTGTATAAACATATTATTATTAATTAAGAAAGTCTATGTAAACAATAAACAATTATTATTATTATTAGAAATTAATTAGATGAACTGTAATAAATAGCAAGTGAAGGGATGTCGCTAAGCATGTCGAGAGTAAGATCGAGTGAAAAAATACCCTCGAAGGGGGATTCAAAAGATCAAATAAAAATGTTCTCGTCAGCAAATGCTCGGCGAGACCTTTTTCGATTCGAATCAATTTCGCCACAGATGTCCCACCAGTCAATTTAGACCAACGATCTATCAATTAAAAACGAATAAAAGAAAAAATCGTTTAAAAAAAACATCATTCCGATACAACTCGGTGAATTTTTTTTCTTATTTATACAATCGCGCCCGGAAATTAAATACTTCTTCACTGCAATGTCAATAAACATGCGGAGAGTAAAGGCCGATTGAAGAAATGTGCTCAAAGGGGGCTACGGAAGAATAAACGTAAAAGTGTTTCTCGTCAGTAAAGTGAATTTCTCTGAACACAGCGAGTACGGCTGTAATAACAGCCGTGTAAGGACGAGAGAGCATCCCGGCGCGAAGTAGCAAAAGGGGGAGAAGGAACGCCGACGAGAAGAGTACAACAGGCGGAGGAGAGCGAGGCGAAGACGACGCTAGCGCTGCCGGGCCATTGTGCGCGGTTCGCCATTTCATCCAAGGTTACTCCGGCACGGCACGTTCGAGCGGGCACACGCGCTGCGCGCGCATGCGCACTCGGGGACGGTTGGACGTCGTTCCTCCTGCGGCCAACAGTCGAACACACGGGACCCGCTGTGTTTGTTGCACCGGAGGACTATCTCGGTTAGGATTTTTCTGCAGCGTTACAGAGAGTTTCTCTTTCTCCCTCGCCGCGGCCTGTTTAACGCTCCCGGCCGGGCGGACCGGGAGGAAGAGGAACAAACGAGAGACGAACCCGACTCTCGTGTCCCCGCTAAGCTCGTTCGACCATTGACGCACCGCGGAATCTCCGGTGCACGCGCCGACGACACGGAGACTGAATACAGCCGCGGCTCAATTGCAAACGGTCTCCACAGTCACCGCAACCCGTGGAAAATTATTATTACGACGATGATGACAATAATAATAATAAGAAGAATGAGAACGACTCTCACGCGGGGTACTCGAAGTCCGCTCGAGATGGCGATACTCGGGAAAGATGTTGGGCCTCTTTTTTTTCTTTACTATCATTCATTCTTCGATGGCTCTCGATGTCACGATTATTGCGCATGCGGCCGAGCATAAGCTTCCCACGTTTTCGATACAGGAGAATCGGAGAATTTGCATACATTCACCGAGCTACAAGTTGGCGGCCGGGAACGAATATTGGTTACGACTATGAGAACAGTTTTCGCATCGTAAATACTATTTTCTAATCTACGAATTCTTTTTTTTTGTTAGTAAAATATAGGATTTTTACTAGACGAAAAAAATAATTTTACTCGCTAATTTTTACTACCCTAAAAAAATGCACATACTTATTTTTTTGCCTGAAGTACGTGGACCAACCGTCCCATTATAATTAAACAAAAATCATCCTTTATAATGTCTTAAATTATTATTTAGTATTATTCTTTATCCTTTTATAATGATCCTATGTAATCAAAAAAAATGCTACCGCTTTGAATTAGACATACATTAATATGTATGCCCTACGTGGCTGCTATTTTTTTTTTCAGTGTCGATTTATCAAGGCGCAAATTGCGTAAAAAAGTCCGTTTCGCCTCAACGGCTCGTCGATGCGCTGTTGAATGCAGATAAATCTATAAATGAAATCGTCACTGTAAACGGATCTGTTAATCGCGCAGAGGTAACGACGCCATAGATTGGAGGTCACGTGACGGGCAAACATCTGGTGATCGTTACTTCGTTGCAGCCAAAGCTCCCGGGCCGGGGCAAAAACGCGCTCCTACATTCTCTCTCTATCTGGCTAATCTCGCTGGAGCGCGAGTTCGTGAAGCCAATAAAGATTACGCGCCGGTGGATAGCCGTTGCACGGATGTAAGCCGCGGTTTAATCGCCCTCGGCCGCGGGAGACTTCCAGCATAGAGCGGCTCTGTGTGCTCTGCAGCATACCGCGGAGAATATTTTTTTCTTTCGTTATTATTATTATTATATTTGTTTTCATACTATTTTTACTTGACTCGCTAACTGTGGGCGAATTTAATGAGATATTGCATACGATGTACGTGCACGAGAATGCGGGGATTATTAAAAATGCAATGTCCTCGAGAGGAATTAAAGTTTTGTTATTCAACGACGGAGCCGAGGAGACAAGCCCGTCGGCGGTTGCTACCCTATGCGGTGAAACCAGAAAATGTGCACCGACGTGCGCGCGCTGCACGGGGCAAACACCGACCCTTGGACAAAAAGGGATGTTCTTCCCCCTCCCTCGAATCGGACTTTATCTACTTCGCTGGAACATTCTCACTCTCTCTTCTTGCCTCGTCGAGATCTAATGAAATTGTATATATGAGGTATTCCATACGGTTTCGGACTGACAACATCCCGACCCTCTCCAAAAACGTTGTAATTTCTCCACAATTCATGATTATTTACAAGAAGTTTTTGTAATTTTTTTCTGAATTTTTTTGTCGTATTTTTTTGTGATATCGAAAAATTGAACTTAAAAAAAACCTCTATATCTTAAAAACTATCAGCCGTACAAAAAAACGCTTAAGACATAAAAGTTGCAGTTTTAAGTGAACTTTTGAAAACTAAATTTTGGAGATTATTTTGAATGCAATAAATGTCCATTTCTATGAAAAATAGACGACAATATTTTTTTTCTGCCAATATGTCATGACTTTTCACTCACCAATTAAAAATTTTCCCTAACTAAACTTCTAACGACTTATAATTCAAAAAATTAATAACGCAAATGAAAATTCCTAATTATTATATTAACATTTAATTATTTTTTTCAAAATGTTCCCATTTTTTTTAAGGCTCCCTTCTATGTACTTCTTATTTATTTATAAAAGGTTCGGCGATAATTTATTTCTTCCCTGACCAATTCTGAAATTCCCTGACTTTTCCCGGTTTTCCCGGACCGCGGCCACCATGCACAAAGTAAACAAAATTAACGAAACTACGATTCTTGGACCCTTTTGGACTCAGCGCAATCACCGAAAAAATATACGTAGATATTCGAACATTTTTATGGCAATTACTTCAAAGAGGTCGGATGTGGATTTTTCTTCGACGTATTATCGCAGCGTCGCCGAGGAAACCTATCCAAACGCTAGAGCGTTGCTATTAATAGACGGTACTTGTTCGGTTGCCACCCCCGAATACTACCTACCTACTTGGCTCTACCGTACTCTCCAATATTCGACTACCGGCCGACACGAGACCCCACCTGGCGTACACCGCGAGCGGAGAATAGGGTGAGGCACGGGACACATTTCTATCGACCCTCTCAATTATCATAATTTTTAGTCAATGAAAATGTATCTTTTTTCGTACCTACCAATCTTCGCATAAACGTTTTATTTTTTATTATTTTTATTTTTATTTAATATATCGTTCATATTAAAATCCAACAAATTTCAATCGGACCCTTTGGATTGTTTTAATTTTCAGTTAATGAAAATGTATCTTTGCATAAACGCTTTATTTATAATCTTAGTTTTATTTATATTTATTATATCGTTTGTATTAAATCCGCAACTCCGTCAATACAAAATATAAAAAACAGTAAATTTATGACTTTTGTTTATCTATAGCTAGGCTAAACACGTTCGTTTTACAAAAGTTCAACGCACACATTCGCGTACATAATGCATCTATACATGTATTTTTTTCCGGTTAGAACAAGGCGAGACATGCGACGAATTTCTCCTTCAAATTATTTTTATTTCCAGTTTATGAATATCTACATTTTTTTACACCTACCAATCATGGCACGTTTTATTTAATTTTACTTAATTTATCCTTTTATCTTTTTGTATCTTCCGAATATAATGTGTGGTTTTTGTACTGAGCTAATTAATCCTTTTATCTTTTTAATTTTGTTTAAATTTAATTTTACCTAATATATCCTTTATATAAAATTGCAAATGTCTAAATAAAATAATATAAAAAAAGAAAATAATAATCATTTCTCGATGAATTTGCCACGGACGCATCGGGGTCTGCAGACTTTTGTTCATCCGCACACCGCTCGGCCAGACGCCTTCGTTTTACAAAGTACGACACACACACATACACATCCATACATGATATCTTTTTTTTTGCGAATAGCGACAGATCCCATCGAACAGGAGCAGCAACGGCGGCAGCAAGAGCAGCGGCAGAGCCTTGTCCCCCTTTCGTCCCCCCCCGTTCCGTGAAAGCTTCCTCGGCTGCGGTCGATACGATTTCACCTAGGTACAGGTACACACTGACGAATATACCAGACCAACCGGCACTTCGCTGTAAAGCCAGCTTGCCGTTGATACCGACGACCCTTCTCCCCCCCCCCCCTCCACGCCCCCCTCGTTCCATGACCGTCCGCATACGCTCGTCGGTAAACTACGCTGCAGCAGCTACGAGGCCACCAGCGAACGACGACGTTCGAGCCTCGAATCTCCATTATTCTCCGATACCTCGGGTTATTGCGTTATCGTATTCCGTGCGTGCTACTGCGAGCCCAGGGGGGAGAGAGGGGGGAGGGGTATATCGAACTCTGCACACGTAGGCGGTGGGGTAGCCTATATATACGATTACAGTATTTAATCGACTGGCAAGAAGCTCGATTACATGGGGCATTCCGTGTTTCCTGCACCCCCGGGCGCGTTAGGGTAGGTCAGGCAACGCACGTACCGCTATACACGATACCACTCGATAATACGAACCGCGAATAAAACCGGTGAATATCACGGGATATAAATACGATGGAGAAATGTTGTCTGCAGTTTAATGGAAAATAACGCTAACTGAAAGTAAAGTTCATACCATGTTGCGTGTTCGTATTTATTGGTGGATGAAACTTTAGTCGCTTGTGTGTTCAATTTTTACTAATTTTTTATACCCTACACTGTAAAAAATGTTATGAAATTTACAACACGTTTATTATGCAAAGTTTGTGACTTATACAACCTCGGTACATGAGATTTGAATTCATATACATTGTATTTGAATTTTAATAATTCAATCTTGAATGCAATTCCTGTACATTAAAATTACCGGTGATTGCATTGAAAAAGCCGTATATGAAAATTACGTTATTATTATAAATATGATACAATTAACATTGTTTTTAATATACCGGTAATGCAATATTCTTTGGTACGTGTCAATGAAATTTCATATGCCGTATATGCATAAAACTTCATATACATTTATGAATTTTCAAACAGACATTTTTTACAGTGTAGTTTTAGGTAAATATCGATTTCTTTATTATTTTGTAAATGGGGTAAAAATGGATGGTGAAAGAGTTACATTTTTTTGCCGTTCGAAAGGCCTGTTTTTTTGTTTTGGTATTTGTGATAACGGTATCGAGCACATTTTTTGTTACCTAATGATAAAACGACAGTAAAAAACAAAAGTAGAAAAAAAATATTATCTCGTCTGGCAGCTGGCTGTGTAAATGGACGACGAACACCGACAGGATAAAGTCTAACGCAGAGGAGCAGCGATGCATGTGTTTTCCTCCGTGTTCAGGGATGGGGTCGTTGTACTTGGCGTGTACGCACACAGTACACTTTGCTCTGCGGTTGCCGTTCGCGACGATGGGTCACGGGATAACCGTGAGGAGAAGAGAGGTCGGCCTCGATTGTTAAGCCGGCGTATTTTCTACTTCCGGAATATTTTCCTTGCTCGCCGTCTACCGTGTCACATGTGTACATACACATATAAATACCTCTAAAATTTACTGGAATAAATTTCGATTTATCATTGTAATTATTATTTAAAACGTTTATTCTGCAGTGGACTTAAGGAGGGAGTCTCGCTGCGCGCTGACTTCGCGTAAGTTTGACAACAATAAGAGAAAATTTCACGTACTTCTTGATGGTATAAAAATCTGAAAAAAATCATGTATACTAAAGGTACTGAAAAGATTAATTTTGCACAATAATAATTGCAAAATTTTATTAAAAAATTCATCAAAAAATTTATTGGTTAACAAATTACCTTGCAACAAAAAATGTTTGTTTATGACGATGATTCGTTTATTTTTCTGAATACGTATGAATGTTTTCAGATTTTTAAGCTATCGTTGATTTTTAATTTTTTTTTATAGAACGAAAATCAATGATTACTAAAAAGTATTCAGAAAAATAAACGAATCATTTTCATTATTTGATGAATTTGTTAATAACATTTTGCAATTATTATTACGCAAAATTAATCTTCTCAGTACCTTTAGTATACATGATTTTTTTCAGATTTTTACACCAGCCAGAAGTGCTTGCAATTTTCTCTTATTGTTGTCGAACTTATGCGAAGTCAGCGCGCAGCGAGACTCCCTCCTTAAATACGAGGCCGCTTATCGTGTTATATGTGCACATATAACACGATCTTTAAAATCTACCGCAAAAAATACAAATTGTTTGTTTTCATTTATTTTTTAAGTCCGTTTTTAAGTTTTTGACAATATTAGTTAGTATTACAGCATTAATTATTTCATCCTTTTTTGAAGTTACATTTTTATTACAATTTTTGTTATCGTTAATTATTTTTGTATTTTTTTTTAGTCGTTTCCATTTTTATCTTTATTAACAATTTTTTCACTTTTTTTACGAATATTTTATTCTACAACGGGCTGAAACGCGGGGGGTTTTTCGGCGCGGAAACGATGCATCGTATGATTGAGCGGATCCGGTGAGCGGAGAAGCGCCAACAGCTGCTCGGGAGTTTAACGGGTGGTGGAAGCGGTCAAGCCCCAAGAAGCGTTTACACGGTCAATACGCGGTGGCGACCAGTCGTTCCCCGAGCATGTATTACAAAACTCGCGAGGGGGGGTTTCTCGAAGATAAACCGTTTCGTAATTGCCTGTACGTTACTCACTGCATTGCCAGTTTATCTAAGATTTTTTTTCCCCTCTTATTTTTTACTTCCTCTGTTAATCGCTCTTTGCCCGAACGCGCACCGAGTCATCGTCGAACCTTATCTTATCCACCTCGATCGTGTTGTGTACTCTTATCTTCGTGATCGATAGTTTTTCCTATCAGCCTGTAACCGCGTGAATTATTGTTCAATGAGTAACGACCTGCGCTGCCCGCCTTCCTTATCGGATTTCATGAGATACAAAAAAAATAAACAAAAGAAAAGGTTTTATTGTCCTCACTTTTAAGACCATAATAAAACTATAATAAAGACCACTTTTAAGTCCACAATAAAAACCATCATGAAGGTCATCTGAAAGACCATAATGTATGGTGTGAATTACATTCGAAAAAAATGAATACACGTTCCGCAACTATTGATAGTTGATTTTTCATTGAACCACCCATTGTAACATGCCCCTTGCCGTCGTTCGCGTAAAATCGATGGATTTGCAAACGGCGGAGAGCTCGCGGTTCAAAACGATCGCGCGCTGTCGTAGGGCGCCCGAGGGGCGAGGCAACGGCCATGCGGGCTATTTATTTAGCGGGCATTGGCGGCGGCATCGTCGTCGTCAGCGCGCCGGGTCGGGGGGAGCCGGCGGGAGAAAATAGGAAAACGATGCCGCGGCAGAGGCGAATGGGCTACGCGGGTGCACAGCCGAGTGAGGAACCGCGGAGTTGAGCGGAAAAAAAAAGAATGAAAAGAAAACAAAACAAAAAAAACGAGAAAGACATATAGAAGAGTAAAGAGCGCGGGGACGGGGTTGAGGGAGAGCAGTGTTTGCAACGCGGGGTCCGAGGGGCGGAGAGGGGGGTTTGTTGAACGACGAGGAAGAAGAGAGATGGCGGGGGCGATGGCGGAACCGGGATGGACGGGGCAGGGGGCGCAGACCGAACCGGCAAGATGGACGCCGTAGCCGCGGCGAGCGCCGCCTGGAAGAATTTTTTGTTCTATTCCCGCCTTGAGCGTGAAATAAATTTTCCATCGGCTCCCTCTCGCTCGTCCCGGCCGACTCTTCTATTTACTCGAGAATGTTTTTATTATTGTTATTATTTTAGTTTTTTTTTTTTCTCTCTCCCAATGCAGAGTCGCGGTATAATGTAATGCGGGAAGAGTCGAGGATTAGCCGTTTATCGAGAGACGGGACGGATCAAACTGCGTCCGAAACGTCCGTGGAAAGCGAGGGACGGCGCGGAGAGGCCGCCGGGCAAACGTCACATTGTTCCGGATGCAATGACTCGATTTCTCGGCTCTCTCGTGAATTATTCAAATAGCTTCATCGCAAGCAAACGCAATTACGGTTCGGAGCCTCGCTGTACCGACGGCGCTGCGGGCTTCGCCGAACCCGAGCGTATGTTGCATGTCGCGTGTACGAGGAGTTACGCTCGCTTCGCTTCTCTATGCTGTTTGCTTTAAACTTTTTGCTCACGATAGCCACGCTTTTTTGTACCTTAGACTCTCCTCGAGAGACGACGCAAGTTAGATCCATCGTTCGACGTCTTCGACAACAACCACTCGTCGAGAGAAGCAGACAAGATTGATGCTTGTTTTATTTTTGAGATTGCACTCCGTCCTGCACGAAGAGGCATTTTTTCTTCACCTTCGCGCCATTGAAAGAGACCTCGGATGGATCTGCGAAGATCCTTGGATGATTGCGTCTCGAGTGTTCGTTGCGCTACGTCAAGGATTTTTCTTTGCTTGGCAGGGTGATAGATTTTTAGAGGATCGGCAAAGTTTCCAGTAACACGGAGGAGAATCTTGCTCTCTGGCGACGTGTTCCTGAAAACTAAAGTTGGATTACGAAGCCTGAACGAGTCTCCTCCGTTCCACACTTCCTGCGCATCTTCACTGCGTAGAAACTTCTTGGTTCTCTTCGCCTTGCTTTGAACGTGAGGAAATTTGACCATTGATGATCAAAGTTTCCATCTTTCGTCGGGTTTTTTTTTTACAGTTTCTTTGCCTTGCTTTAAAGTCAAAGAAACGCACCCGTTGATGGTCAAATTTCCCATTGTTCTTTGGGTTTTCTTTGGTTCCTTCGACTCGCTTCAAATTCAAAATTGGCTCATCGATCGTCAAATTTCCCATCTTTCCACGGGTTTCTTCGCCTCGCTTTGAACTCAAAGAAACTAAACCATCGATCGACAAACTTCCCATCTTTCTACAGATTTCTTTGCCTCGCTTCCAACTCAAAGAAATTAAACCATCGATGGTCAAATTTTCCATCTTTCTACAGGTTTCTTCGCCTCGCTTTCAACCCAACGAAATTAAACCATCGATGGTCAAACTTCCCATCTTTCTACAAGTTTCTTCGCCTTGCTTTCGACTCGACGAAATTAAACCATCGAAAACTTCCAAACTTTCTTTGGGTTTCTTTGCCCGGCTTCAAACTCAAGGAAATTTTGCGATCGATGGTCTAATTGTTGGTTCGGTTATCAGTCCGACCGATAGCGTCGCCCGACCCGTCCAGTATCTTGCAAACCGACCTCGAGTCCGCGGATAACAACTAATTGTAGCTTCCGATGTTTTCGGAGCTCGGCTCTGCCGGAACAGAATTTTCTTGGAAGAAGTGCCGATGAATGAGCGACGTACAGGACTCTCGCTGCACCCTGGACATTGACTCGTCTCGCTGGGATAATAATGGCAATCTTTATTCTTTCTCCCTTTTTCCTTCGATCGATCGTGGGGAACACCGTTCGTTTTTGTTTTCGACGAATCGTCGAATAAATTTGCATCTTAAATAACAGTGTGTCAATCGCCGTTTCACCGAGGCCCGTAAGTCGCGCGCGTATACAATGTGGTTGACCTGCCCTCACACACAGACGACGACGACGACACACGATTTTCCCACAGCCCATTGCTGCCACCATACGGAACGAGAAAAACTTCGAATATCGGGAGTTTATTGCAAACACTGTTTGTTTATAAATTATAAAGTGTAAATAGAACATTGTCAACGGAGCCGAGACGGTATTGGCAACTGTCGACGGGCAAAGGGAGCGAGAGGGCAGGCACTCGGAGACCGTTGGATCTCCGTTGTAGGGTTACTTGGTTAGGTGTCCCGAAAAAGAAAAGACAAGAAAAAAAAAAAAAAAATTGCGATGGTTCAAACGACGAGGAGAAACGTCGAAGGAATTGGTTGTTGACCAGTTGTCGCGGGACGTTAATTAATCGTTGACCGATCAATAAACTCGACGATAGATAGCTTAGATCGTAGTTTGTACGTCACAAAATGTTGAGCACCTACGGGGAGGCCGACGTAGAATCCGACGATTTGAGGTTGCTTTCGTGTTTTAATTTTGACTCGCGGGCCCGATCGGCTCGGCTCCACGATCGGACGTCCGTTGACCGTTGAAAATGTTAAACAATTTGTATCTTACCTTAATGTGACAGGAATACAGAAGCTCACTTCAAACTTGGATGTAAACACAATCATTTTTCGTGTTAAACGACACCAGGGCAGCTTGATCTTCGAACTCTATGACACTCGTTACATCGCGTACAACGTTTACAAACCGTTCTAGGTTTTATCACGTTATTGTATACCGCAATAAACACAAGAATTCGCGATCTCCCCGGAAAACATCCATCGAAAACTAAAGATGGCAGCCATTCTTCTGTACAAAACAAAGGTTCACGTCCACGGACTCCCAAGCAACGAAGCCTCGAACCAGTCGACTTCCGGCGCTGGCGTCCGCGCGGGAGATTCGAAACGGCGAGCGTCGAGTCTGCCACGGGCGCGACGTTGACTTCGACGCCGCAACAGGAAAGCCGATGATTACTCGTCGCAGCTTCCGATCCGAAATAGCACTGTTCTCTCTCCTTGACGAGCAATTAATCTCGTTTGGGATTTTCACTTTTGATACACAAGAGCGCCCGCAGCTGGCGCAAGATCGTCTAAAATTTTCGGACGCTCGCGAGCACTCTCTCTTGGTGATTTCTGGAAAGTAATCGTATCGCGACGGATTTCAGAGTGTTCGAAGCGCAGCTCGTTTCGCAGAGAGCTTTTGTAAATTTGTTTATTATTGCACACGGCGTGATTG
Organism: Ichneumoninae sp. A BG-2022a; assembly: GCA_030522665.1. Taxonomy (NCBI): domain Eukaryota; kingdom Metazoa; phylum Arthropoda; class Insecta; order Hymenoptera; family Ichneumonidae; species Ichneumoninae sp. A BG-2022a. The sequence goes on along the minus strand of JAPYZC010005617.1, from coordinate 4,026 downwards.
AGTTTGTCCAAAATAGTTGGAATGTCTTTTAGTTCGGATAGTCGATCGCCGTAACGATTTTATGGAATATATTTACAAACATCTGTTAAATGAAAATCTTCGACGATCGATCCGATGTTTTTAATCGTTTGACAATGCTCGAGACAACGTTGGCAATACCTGTCGGCGGTGCGAATGGCAACTTCGCACCGTATTGAAACTTCTCTATCGGCTCGGCTCTCTGTTGTGTTGTCGCAAAGGTTATTGATTTCTAGATAAGTAGTACCGGGCATACTGGGGCATACCGTAACACAACTACACCATCCTGTAGACCTATTTTGAGCCGTAAATGTGCAGCACTCGTAAACGCCATTGATAAGATATTGCCGAGGAAAAAAAAAAAACAAAATTAAACACGAACGACAGGTAGTTGGACTCCTCGTTTGTTTGACATATCTCGAGTGTGTTTCGATGTTGTTATTAGCGGTAGCGGTAGTATCGTCATGTGCGTTTCGAGCGAAAGCAAAACAATAGACACAGCTGGGAATGTTGCCGGATAACAACGTAAAAAAAAAGTAACAATAGACCGGAAATCCTTGAATCCCCGCCGACCGAGCTATACGCGCGGTCGATCATAATCGCGTAGAAATAAAATGCAAGTGGGCCATCCAAAGCCCGTGCGATAATAATTTTCACGAATAATTCACGTATGAAGCCTCTAATTTTCAATTCTTGCAGGAATAAAAAAAACAATACGAGTTGACGTTAAAGATCCCGGAGATGGCTGATGCAGATCCTCATCTCAAGAGGCTCTTGCTCCCTGCCGAGGAAACTATATTCGAACAGTTGCTCAGATTCGGATTGTACATCGGGGCAGCTTTCCAAGCTGCGTGCTTGTTCGCTATTGTGACTTATCAATCCGGACCCTCGGATGGGGTCGCAATGCTAAAAGTAAGCTGCATACTAGAGTCTCTGTAACTGACGACAATCGACTCACAACAGTAGCTGAAAAGATTGTAAAGATCATGGAATAACATTAGAAATGTAGTTGACGAAGGCTGTGACCAATGAGAATATTTTTCTTTAACACGCCACAGCTTTTGAACGGTCTGATTTAGAAATTCTGTTTTTCATCTGAGAGATTCAATTTTATTTTTTCATCCTTGTCAGGGTTCTCTTCGAAAGATGCTTATTTCATCAGAGATGAAATTATCAATGGATAGAAATCAATATATTTTTAATATATAGTACTTATATATACCTTACAGTTACCCAACATCTTTTTTATTTCTTAAGGAAGTACTAGCGCAATGACTGACTCCGCCTAAATTTGAAAATCAAGCATATGGAAGATGCTGATAAGATTGTTCGTTCATAATAATGATCCCAAAATGTTATTCGTTTCCTTTATGTTAAAATTTGTTTAAAATCGTCATTTTCAACTATTAGATAAAATTCTGATAAAAATCCTACGTATTCAGAAAAATTAACAAATCATTTTCGTAATTAAAAAAAATTTGGTTGCCGGGTAATTTGTTGCACAATTTTTTTTTTTCAGTAATTCGTTATGAACATTCTGAAATTATTATTATGCACAACCAATCTTTTCAGCACCTTTTGTACGCCAGAATTTTTTTCAGATTTTTTCCTCATCGAGAAGTTTTTGTAATCTTTGTCTTTTTTCTCTCAAACTTAGGCGGCGTCAGTCATTGCGCTGGTACTACCTTAATATGGTATAAAATGTCTCATTTTTTTAAATACGATGATTGCAAATGTTTATTAATAGGACGACCCGAGTGACGTGGAATGTTCAGAGAATAGCCCGCAAGTAACTCCGAGGAGGCCCCACCGGCCCAGGAAGCAAGAGAAGAAGAAGAGACGATGAGACCGTGTTCCCTAATCGACATAACCAGCCACATTCCATTGAACATTCGTATTATTTATTCACTCATTTACCTGTCCTAAGTGTAATATCCTAATATATGCGTAAAAAAAGAAAAAATTAATAAAGTTAAGAGTCACAATAAACGAGTTTGAAAAAATCCCAAAGTTTCGATCGATCGGAATGAGTTTAGTTCCCGCTTAATTGTCGCCACCTGCGCTCGTGTTTACGTTTCGTCCTGTACATCGTGTGCCGTTCGCGGTCTCTCCATCGATGGAAAACATCTTTGAGATGTGAAATAAAATTTTTACCGATTCCGCCGAGGATTTTCATGGATTTCAAAGGACGAGTCGAGACAAACAAGGGTACAGGCGGCGAAACTGAAATGCCGGAAGCGATGGACTCGCTGACGCCCGAAGAACTCACGACGGAGGTTAGGAAATTCATTCACGACTCCGTGAGGAAACCCAATCGCACCGATGTAGCCGAAGTCACGAGGGGAGCTCTCGTTCTCCTGAAACACTTGCCAGGCTCGAGGGAGGCCGTTCTTGAGTACATATGCAAAATTTTCTTCTTCGCTTGCAATCGGCAGATGCGAAACATGGAGGTAATCGACGAATCCCATAAGCACCTAGCGTAACTTTTTTTTTTTTTTTTAATTCAAACAACCAGGAATGTCTACATCGAGGAATTTTTTTCATAGGTCCATCCCGGAGCTCCCATTCAAGAGGACCCTGTAATGGACATCACGATACCCCATGTTCACGCCACGCTAATTAAAATCGTCGATGAGAACCCTGAGGCTTGGGCACCGCTCGTTGCCTCCTGGTCTTTGGATCTTTTAGGTTGTAATAATAATAATAATAATAGTTAAGAAAAAAATTAACTGTTTTGCTTGAACATTGGATGGTGGACATTTTTTTTCAATTTTCCGGGATGAAACAATAATTTTTTCTGATGCCCCCAATTTGATTGGTACAAAGAAATGTTATACTGGCAATCCTACATAAATCCTATATAATCACTGTATAAAAATTTCTATGTGCCGGCACTCGAAGTTTTTATGCACAAACATTAATGCTGAAAATTTTACAAAATACTTTACTTTTAATTATTTACTTTAATTTTACTGTACAAGTCTATTCATTTTTTACCAAAATTGTACATGAAATTTAATGTACCGGTTTTTGCCTAACAAATTTCCGTCTAGTGTATGAAATTTACAATTTTTTAAAACATTGTCATGGAAAAAATTGTCTCACTTCTCCCTGATAGAACAATAATTTTTTTAAAATAAAAATTCAAATTAGAAGCGTCGATGCAATTAGACAATCATAGAAGCTCCAAATTCGATTGGTACAAAAAAGGTAATCCTATAATTTTTTTCCCCTGTTTCGCAGGCAAGCTCTCGTGCAGTTTCGCGAAGCGCGGAAATCTGTCGAACGAGGCTCAGATAAACGACTATCTTCGTCACTGGTTGATGTTCAGAGCGGCGCGAATACTGGTCGACCTTTCGGCCCATTGCGTTCGGTGTCTTCCGGAATCGGCGGCGGAATCCTGCATGAACGCGCTCACCGAATCCATATCGTCGTACAATCCCTACTTCGACTGGGTGGTTGCCCACGTGGGAAGCTGTTTTCCGAGCATGGTCATAACGAGACTGCTGAACTGGGGCCTAAAAGATTTCTGTGTCACGGGCATACAGAAACCCGAGCACAATCAAGTTCTCAATTCGGTGGTCGGAATACTCGGGCACTTGGCCGGTAGTCACTTCTACGAGATAAGAACAGCCCTGCTGGAACTATTCAAGGCGAGTGACGACCCACGATCCCTATATATTATTTATTTATTTTGTATGTTCCATCGTAAACCCTCTCGGGTTTTTACGTAACCCGTCCCTTTCCCCCCTATCACTCCCTAGCCGCACTTCACTAAGCTACCTAATTTCCAGTTAAAAGTGTAGCCGACGTAGCTACACTGCACCGCATTTTGCCGAGGACCGGTGAAACTGCGGAAAACCCGTGTCGGTACAGACGGCCCTATACTTTTTCTGATTCCTCGATGTTTTAAGGAGGGAGTCTCGCTGCGCGCTGACTTCGCATAAGTTCGACAACAATAAGAGAAAATTGTAAGTACTTCTTGATGGGGTAAAAATCTGAAAAAAT
>JAPYZC010005616.1:0-14324 GCA_030522665.1 Ichneumoninae sp. A BG-2022a | reverse complement strand
AAAATGGAAAAAAATGAAAATAATCGGAACGAAAACCTTGAATATACTCGAAAACTCGAGAACGTTAATTGGTTGGAAGATTTCCAACAAAACGGATCTCTTAGACGCAATTTTATCCGTCCGCGGATTTTTTTTTTTCGTATTAAAATCGCAAAAATTTAGCTACAATAGTGTGCCTCCGCGTTGACGAACGATGCGAATGTAGATCGTAATTGTTGATTATTTCCGTTGGTAACCATTTAATATATATATATATTTTTTATAATGCCTATTGTTTTCGTGGTATTATAATTCGTGTATGCGAGGAAAACACCGTCGTCGAGTGGAAGGAGGCCGTTGTTTTTTTTTTCTCCAAATTAAAAAAGCTGCTTCGGGATATATTTTTTTGTTTCTTTTTTCGTTCGGCTTTCGTCAACCATGCCCATCAACAGCCCGTCCAAGTTTGCGTTGCTGCTCGATCATTCCACGCGTCGGTCTGTCCTTCTGTCTAAATCCTCGAATTTCTGTGTTTTTTTCCTTTTTTTTTTACATATCTGTGGGGAAAATGAAAAATTGAGATTATTAAGATGAGAACTGGGATTTTTTTCGAAGGATTCTAGAAGTTTTTTTTGGGTAATTTACTCTCGATTTCCGACCCCGCGGAGATGAGCTTGGAGCTGCTGTGCGGCTGTGCGGCTGTGTTACCTTGCTGGCTGTTCATCTGGGCCGCGATGCTCGGACCCCCGAAGCCCGGTGGTGGCTGCATCGCCCAGTGCTGAGCCGGTGCGTTCTGTTCCTTAAAAAAAGAAAAAAACGCAGTCGAAATTCAGTGACAATTTTTTTTTTCAGTGACAATTTTACTCGGAACATTTATATATGTATGCTTTACATTTATATTCCAGAAAAAAGGATTTTCATTCGGTTGAAAAAAAAAAATGTTCACAACTTATGGAAAATCGATCTCAAAATCTGAAAAATTACAGTTAACGTTAGTAGTGGTTTATCTCCGCGAAGACAGGGGTGCAAAGAAAAAAACAAAACTATGCCGTCAGAAAGGCGTGTGCTTTTAACGAAACTGTCTTGTCCAAAATATTTATAATTTTTTTTGTCTTGCGAATGTGACAATTTTTTTTATCAAAAAAAATATATCTTTACGACAAAATAATGTAAAATGAACGATAAAAAAAAATATTGCGGATGGTTGTGGACAAACATTTGTTGTCCAATGTAAACATCTTTTTTTACCATGCATCGTTGTTCAAAATAGTCCGGTACGATTTTAATCGATATTTCAGCTTATTTTTGGTCAAAAGGTTTTTATAGATATGAAATTCTCCTTGGAATACTGTCCATGCGCGTGGCAAGGACTTTTAAAAAAAGCCAAAGCGCTGTTAACCCACTGACCGATTAAACCGCCTCCGGATGATCGAGGTTTCACCGTAAACATTAAAAGTGGTGTCTCGTAGTTAATGAAATTTCACCTGTTGCGCATTGTGTGGCACGCTGTGGGACGGATGAGCCCGTGGAAACTGCCATGTGCTCGTCGCCTGGAAAGACAGGGGCCTGGAGGAGCTGACAATCGCCGGGTCGATCGAGGTCCAGTCGGCGATCGGACCGAAATTGTTCCAGCCGCCCTTCTGGTGCAGCGATTGATGATGAAATTGTTGCTGCTGCTGCTGTCCGTTCATCTCGCACCAATCTTTAAGGCTGTACACCGCGTCGCTCGCACATTTGTTGACTCCTTAAACAACGAAACGGACAATCAATACAATTCTGCGAGATCACTTTGTAACATATCTTTATGATTTTTTAATTAAAAATTTTTTTTTATAGGAAAAATAAAAGCGTGACTTAAGAAGGAGTGACTTACCCTGTGATGTGAGAAGAGGATTGCCGTTAGGAAGATACGGTCCCTGCTGTGGTGGCTGTGCTGCTGATAAATAAATATCGTTATAAAAATAAAGTTCATTTTTTTTATCTTAGCTGTTTATTAAAACAGTCATAATTTCATTGTTTTTAAATGAGCGAAACGTGACTGCACGCTATCGATAGTTTTCATCGGCTTATCTTTAGAGGAACAATGATTGATCGATGATTGGTGCGTAAATGACGACGAAAAGGCGGTCGTTAAAATTAGTCATTGACGTTTACTGGATTTATCAACAGCCGTCAAGGGTGCTGGTAACTCATTGATGGAACGAAAGCGGTGACTAATACGGCGATCGGTAAACAGATTTTTCGAACAGTGTAGCTCGGTCGTAACAACGAAAATCGAAGGAAAAGGAACATTTGGCATGTAAGGTGCTGCTTAAAAACTCTTGTAAATCGTTGTTCGTGACTCGTAGAGAATTAACGATTTTTACAAACATGATATATGATATACGACATACATTACATCCGGTTTAACAATCCGGTTTAATTTTCGACCGGAAGTGGTTACGGTTTGAAGTTCTCATTTTTCTTCCGGAAGTGACGTATTTTTAATTAATATGACATCACATCCGGTCGTAAAATGACTTTTCGGGACCATAAATGACGTTTTTCGGACCGATAGTGAAGTATTTCCGATCGAACAATGAGTTTTCCAGACCGAAAGTTACGAATTTCCAGTATGTCGTCACTTCCGGTAGAAAAATGTCTCTTCCGTACCCGAAGTGACGTATTTCTGGTCGCAAAACGACTATTTTTTTTTCTTCAAATGTCGATAGTGTACTGCGCCGTTGCGCACCGCATTATCGTGCGTAGCACACCGAGACGCACAAAATAGAACCAGCATAGTATAATATGGGAATAATTATCAGGACCTGCCAGGGCATCCACTAGGAGGAGCCTCTAGATTCTTTAAAATCGGGACAAACAAACAAAAAGAATTGAGAAGAAGAAAATTTAGTAAAAGGCGATCGCGAGTAGGAGATTAGTACGAACCGGCAAGAGCAGCATTCGTAGGCGCGGGTCTTGGTATCCCAAGTCCGAAGGAATTCATGTGACTGGGTGTGGAGCCAGGGAATCCCGGTGGAGGAAGCCGACTGCGTTGGCCAAGAGTATTGGCCGGCATCGGTGCTTGCTGCCCGGCTCCGTTCTGACCTCCTGCGCTTGGCTGCTGTTGTTGTTGCTGCTGTTGCTGCTGTTGCTGCTGTTGTTGCTGTTGCTGTTGCTGCATCAAATTCTGTGGAAGACGAGAGAGCAGACTGTGCGACTGATGAAGCACGTGAAAGTTCTGCAAATGGGTCGCCTGTTGTTGAAAGTGCGCGAGGTGAGCGACCTGCTAAAAAACGGGTAAAACACATTTACATTGAAATCTCAAAATTATATAATAATTATAAATTAATATAAAAATGATATAGTACAATCTTTAGTATGCGTCTGCTGTCTGGAATCCAAATACTCCAATATTTATAGATAAATTAGAAAGATACATTTTTACGTTTCGAGGCTTATCGTCTCAATCGAGCTATGGACTTTAGAGGTCATGATTTATGGCCCCATGAGAGAAACCTTGGGTTTTTTCTTCCTCATAGATAGACGTCGATTGGCAGATATAATGTTCTTTTATAATGTTTCTAATGGGTATGTATGTATGAATTCGGATGTCTTAAGGGATTTTGTTTACCGTGTCCCTGCTCGTCACACGAGGAAGCGTGAGTCGTTCCGAACTCAAACATACAGGACAAACCACGGTTAGTATAATTTAATCCTACGCTCCATTCGCCTAGTCAATGAATTTGATAGTGTTGAAGAATTGTATGGAATCCCACGGTTCGCATTTAGAAAGACGTGAATGCAAATATTTTAGTTTTTTATATATTTTGTCATGTGCAGATTTGACGCGTTAATTGGACGCTGAGTTATTTCGATATGGTAACTATTCCATCTGGGGAATTTGCCTCTAAGACCCGTCCGCGCAGTTTAGGAAATATTTTAGAAAATATTTTTAAGAAATATTTTAGGAAATATTTTAGGAAATATTTTAGGAAATATTTTAGGAAATATTTTAGGAAATATTTTAGGAAATCGCGATTGCAGCGAATATCACCTGTGTGAAGTGCTGAGGCCCCAGTGCCGCGAGGCCTTGTTGCTGAACCCTGTTCTGTTCCTCCCGATCCCTCTGCTGCTGTTGCTGATGGTGCTGCTGCGCTTGGACTTGCTGCTGCTGTTGCTGCTGTTGCTGCTGCTGGAAGAGCCTCTGCTGCTGCAGTTGCATTTCGTTTTCCATTAGCTCAGCCAGAGCTTTCTGTGTCTCGTGGAACGGATCGAAACCCAAATCGTCGTCTGGTTTGATTTCCGTATTGACGCTATTCGTCGTGCCGCCGGTGGGAACCTCGGGTCCTCCGTGTCCGTTCTGCTTTATGTATTCGCAGTTTTCTTGATTCTGTTGAGTCTGGCGAGAAAATTCAGACGTTTTTTGACGTAAACATTTTTCAGTTTGAAATAAATTTTCCAAGCTCGAAACTAATTTTTCAAGGACCAAAAAAATTTTCAAGGTTGAGACCCATTTTTTCAAGTTGGAAATAAAGGATGGTTTAGATGTTATTATTTTTTTCATTTTCATACCTGCATAGCGAGCCTCTGCTGCAGCGAATTTTGTTGAAAGTCAGCCATGAATTTTGAGGCCGGCGAATTAACGAGAACGCTAGGATCGAAGGCTCGCGAGGCTTTCGCGGGAGTCGAGGCGTACTGAGAATTCAGATAGTCCTCCTCGTCGATGAAGTCCTCGGGGTTGAAGGGCACGTTCGGTGATCCCGGCGGGCTCGGCTTTTTCGATACGTGATTCGACGTCATTCTGTATTTCTCCGGTTGGAAACCAAATGCCGCCTGCCAGTCCTCGCTCGAGTGTACGGAAGGCAGAGAATCCGGGATCGGGGCCAGGCACGTACTCGCCCAGTCCAAGCTCGAATTCGCTGTTTTTTTTCGTTTTCAAAATTCAAAGTTTACAGCTTAAACTTCGAATTTTACTGTTCATAGTTCAAACTTTGAGATTGAAAATTCAATCATTAAAGTTTGAAGTTCTACCTTTGACTCTCAAACTTAAGGTTTAAAGCTCAGACTTTGAAGTTTAAGGTTTAAACTGGAGTTTAAGGTTTAAGCTGGTGGAGTTTAAGGTTTAAACTGGAGTTTAAGGTTTAAACTGGAGTTTAAGGTTTAAACTGGAGTTTAAGGTTTAAACTGGAGTTTAAGGTTTAAACTGGAATTTAATGTTTCAAACTTTGAAGTTTGTGATTCAAATGAAATCGAAATAAAAATAAAAGCATCGCTTAGGAACTTGCCCGTCTGGGTGTGAGGTGGCATTGTAACGAGCGTCGAGACCTTCTGGAAGCTATTCGAGCTGAAGAAGCTGTTGTTGTCCGTTTGGAAGATGGAACGATGATTGAGCTGCATCTGTTGGGTGACGGTGCCGTTGACGACGCTCGTCGGACATCCGTGAAGTCCCGGAGGTGGACTCTGACGAGTGCCGAGAACACCGCCGTTCGTACTCGTTGTTTGTGACGAACCTGACCGAATGATACAAGCACCGTATAAACTCTGGAGCAACGAAGGGAATAAAAAAAAAAAAATAAAAAACCACAACCAGCATTCGCCACGCTATTCTCCAATGGGTTTTTTCTTCTGGATAACGAGAGGCACAAACGACACGATGAAATAACGAACAAAAATACTGCAAGATTGTTCACTGAAAAGAACTCTCTTTATTTCGACATCGATCGTCGGCAACGGTCGCTATTCAACAATAATAATCCAGGAAAAGTCGCTTTTCCCACAACAAAAAATTAATATAATATATGTATGTATATGAAAACAATAAAAATAAAATATTGAATTTTCAAAATTAGAAGAAAAAAAAAATTAAACGCATCGAGTAAAGAAAATAAACGAAAAATCTAACACAATTATTTTCTTGCAACTACGTTTAAAAAATAAAAAGATATTAATATATATATGTATATACAAAAAATAATAAAAAATAAAGTATCGAATTTTCAAAAATAGAACCAAACGCGTAGCGTTAAAATAGTAAACGAAAAAATCTAACACAATCCTTTTTCTCTTCAACTTTTTTTTTCTCCCAAATATATGCGTACGGCTGACGACCTCAGGGGCGCTCGACGAGCGGTTATAGTGTATAACAAATGTTAATTTTCAAAAATCATAGTCTCCGTTGATTAAAAAAAACTCGAGGATGAGCGCGACGATAGCGACGACGATAAACTCACCCAATATATCGGTCGGACTGTCGTCGAGATGTTCGCGCTGCCGATGGTGATGATCTTCTATGCTCCCCCCTAATCTGTCGGTCTGCAGATTGCCGCTGGCGCTCGATGACTCCTCGGTGCTCGACACCGTGCTCGCCGGCGTGCTGCCCTCGCGCTGATTATCGCTCTCGCACTCCGACTGGCTCCTCTCGCCGTTTCGCTGGATCTGCTGCTGTTGGACCTCCGAAATCGTTGCCGAGCCAGCGACACCGTTCACCTTCGTTTCCCTTCCGGCCTCAACGATCTTCTCCTCGATCTCGAGTTCCGATTGTCCCTTCGCCGCGGCCTGCTGAACTTGCTGCTGCTGCTGCTGACCGCCCTGATGATTGCTCGAATTTTCCTGGCTGTTAGAAAAATTATCCTGGACCTTGCAACGGCCGTTTTGCCTCGCAGTCGTCGTCGTATTCGTCGTCGTCGTCGCGTTAGTTCCCCTGTTCGTCGCGCGCCGCGTCTCGCCGCTCGTCGTCTCGCTGTCCGAGCTCGCGAACCCTCGAATTTCCTTCTGCGGGCCGTTCGCGACCGCGGAACCCTGGGACGACGATGTGCTCGAGGATTCCGACCTCGATGTCGTCCGGTTTACCGAACCAGCGCTACCGCCAACCTCGCCGTCGCCGCCGGTCGCGCTCGCGCCGTGCTTCTCCTTGTTCTGAGTGTTTTTGTGCTTGTTCCTCGCAGCCTGAGCCTTGCTCTCGCTGTTGCTCTTCCCTCGGCGGGTCGACGACGCACCGCTCTCCCCCTTGTTGTTGTTGTTCTGCTGCGACGACTGTTGCGACTGGGAGACGACGGGGGGAGAACCATTACTCGACGGGGCGGTTGGACCGGTCGCACTGCCGTTCGATATCACGACCGGAGGCTGCTGGCCGCTCGGCTGCGTCGGGGGCGATGACTCTTTGCTATTCGTCTGTGGGTCTGCGAAGAATAATTGTTTTATTTTTCAATTTCTTTCTTTTGAGGAAATTACAAGGTATTTGTATAGCAATTATTGCTATTAAAAAAATTAGATTGCCATTTATCTATTTCTGTCGGTAGGTCTGTCTCGTCCGAAAACACAATAACTTTTCGAAGAGACTTTGGATCGCAGTCAAACTTGCTATCTACCTTTTTATTAAATTATTAAATTATTAAATTATTATTGACTTACTGTTTGTCTGACCAGGCTGTAACGAGGGCCACGCTTCTTTGATCTGAGACGTCGCCGTGCCGTTTTCCCGAACCGTTGTCCCCGTCACCGGGGGTGAAGGCGTCGGTTTCCTGTACAAATTACATATCAATTTTTTTTTTTATTTGATCTTCGATATTTCGCACCGTCGAAGTAAATATACCAGTGAATAGACGGTCTTGACGCCAAAGGACTTTTTAACATCGTTGAATTCACATTGGAATTTCAAAAATCTTGAATACCTTAGGTAAGTTTTAAATATTTCAACTTTCGACCACTAATCACTCCGACTGAATTCTATTTACGAAAATAAGCATGAAACGAGTCAGAAAATTAAAGTAAAAAAAATAAATAAATGATTACATTGACGCTTAATTCTCTTGTTCTTTAAAAAAATGCGCAGCAATGTAACAATTTCAATAATGTTTTACGGTTAAAAAAAATTCTTCATACAACTTTTTTTTTGCTTGATAATTAATTTTGAAATTCCCTGACGATTCCCGGAATACCCGAGTAATTTTTTTTCCCCTGAAGCATTTCCGAGTATCATAAATTATACATTTGTTTTATTTTATAATTTATCAAATAAAACTAACAATAATCGTATTTTGGGTATCTTCTTCGTACGAGCTGTCGATACGCGAGTCGATTCACCGGCAGATTTACCGCGAATGCTTACAATCGCAATATTTGTCAAACAACAAAATTTACCCCGAAACTTCGAGGTAAACGAAAATTATGCTTTTGCCGAAAAGATGCTGAGCGTGGCGGCCGACGACGGAATAACTACTGGTTTGACAATTTACCGTTGTGTCGAGGACGCATGGGCGTGCAACGATTGCACAAGCTTTCGCTCGTAATCCTGGTGCTTGCCCTGATGCATCTCCTCCTTCGTGAAAGACGCCTCCTGGTCCCCGAGATCGTGCAAGTACATGCAATCCGGCTTCGGACACGACTGATTCCTCATAAAGTGTGAACAGTACTTGGTCGTGCCTAACGACGTTTTTATCGTCCTACCGTCCACCACGATGTTGTTCACCGCCTCGATAGCGCGTAACGCGTCCTCCTGGCGCTTAGAAAAATAAAAAAAAACATTATTATAAAAAACATGTATAGATATTTTTTTAAACAAATACATTTTTTTTAAATCATACATTTTTCTACAATTTCATTGTGACGAAAATGGATGAGTGAATTGTTATATCGAAGTCTCCATACCTGGTAGGTAACATAAGCCGATGCGCTCGGACCTTGCGAGCCCGCGTACGACGTACTCTGATTGATCACGACCTTGTGTATCTTCCCGAATTTGCCGAAATACTCGTGCCTCTTCAGTACCTGGAATACTTGTCGTCAGTAGGATTATGATTTTCGGGTGTGCGCTGTGTTCCGCATTCTTTGTGGTGGTGAAAAAAAGCGAAAGGAATTAAACAAAAAATTTCGATCAACGATCATAATTTTGTGGTGCAAAGAATGCACTCTGATTTGTGAGCAATCATTTATCACATCGTTCGACTGGATTACATGGCGATTGAAAATCTAGTTCCCTTTCTTTAGTTTACGTCTATTGATAAAGCAATTTTATTAATTTATTTAGCTAATTACTAAAATCTATCGATCACTATCAATAACACATTTTTCTAAACACTGAAATTTTTTTTTTTGCCATTCTGTAATTTTCGCACTTAATATGCAAAATTATTCATCTGATAGGCTTTTCCTATCTCCGTGTAATTGGGTTTTGCCCGTTTGTTATTAAATAAATAACTAAATAAAATCAAAATTATGGGAATAATTCGGCATGAAATCGGTTTTCGACACTGCTTATTTTTCCCGCATTCAAATGGTTTTTAGTTTTTATATTGTTGCATACTTTGCAATACAGCTGGGTGGTACTTCAAGTACATCGTACTTATTTGGTATTTGAAGTACGGCATTTCAAGTACATATGTATTTGGAATGTGGGAAGTACTTGAAGTATAGTACTTAAAATACGTTTCGTTTGCCCAAGTACAAATATTGGCGCGATATTCAATACCAAACCGTGTTTGGTTTATTCACGTACCAAATTTTAGTTCAATCGGTTCCACTTTATTCGAGTAAAACTGTTAGTGTAACTAGTGACGAAACAAGACGAGCCAAGACGAGACCTCAGTATTGTCTTGTAAAACATTTCGAGAAAAGACGACGCAGGACCTTGGAGTGACGCTGTAATCCGATACAAAACAAGATGTCGGTCCCGTCTCGAAATGTCTTGTTTTGTCTCGTCTCGAACTCTTCAACACTCTTGGACACTTTTCTCAAAATTTCAATAAACAAATGATTAAATATCGTCAAACCGTTGAATGAACCAATACATGTATGGATGAACTGATAAACCATAGAATAAATTTAAAAAAAAAGTCAGGTTTTGTATCGAAAGTTTCGTCTGTTTATTGCTTTTTATTAAAAATTTTGGTTCACTGTGAAATGTTTGACATTTAACTTAGAAATGGAATACACACATTGAAAATGTCTGTAAATGTCACATTGAAATGTCTTCTACCTGAAGACATTTTCAATAATATTTAACGAACAGTTGACATTTTCAATTCAAAACCTGACGTGGATTCGCTTTATCCATTTGTTTATTGATTAATTGAACATTTTTTCGATTTGTATAGTCGTTGTAAGTTTATGGTACTTGTTATAAGTATTTCTATGCTTATAACAAGTTACGTTTAATCTTTACGTTTAAATCGAGGATATTTTATTATTGATTTAAGCATGTATATTTTTGGCTCTATGTTAACAATAAAATATTCTGTACTTGAAGTACGTGTTACGGTAAGAATAGTACTTGAAATAACAAGTACTTACAGTACGTGATACTTAAGTACTCGGATATTTTAAGTACTTTGCCCAGCTCTGATATGTAGTGCTTGCAACTATGCTTGATCCCCTACGTAAATTTACCAGTTCATTCCAAAAATTTAAAAAATATTTTTTATACAAGATAAGTTAATTCCTTTTTCCCCAATTTCGATCTTAGAGATCGTCGATAAACATTTTTTTCTTTTTATTCAATGATCTCGGATCAGTTTTCAGTAGCCGCGTTAAATTCTTGTGGCATAGATACTCACGTCCGCGTCGGCCAGTCGCATCGGCAGACCCACGACGAAAACGAGATTTTTCTGTACAACCCGCACGTTCGCCAGATGTTTACGATTCTCTGTGACGCGCTGCTTCCGTTGTTGATCCTTGAGCCTTTTTTCAGCCTTCAACCTGTAATTAAATACCAACAAAAACGTTCACCATGAAGCGTAAATCTTCCCATTTAATTAACATTTCAAACAGAATGTTCCACCGTACGAATTTATAAAATAATTTGCAATCAATCTTCGAATTATTCGAGGTATTCGAAGGTATCCAACGAGTTTCGAGTATTCTAAATACAAAATATATATATGAAAAACCTAGGATTCTATTCGCATTTAGGATAGAATAGTAGTATTTGATTGGTGTGGAATCGGAGCCACCTCTTTTCAAAGTGGATCGACTACGCTTAAATATTTTCACCTAAAAAATCCTCTATGAGAAAGCAAAAAGAAAGAATAATCAAATAACGATAGCCCTGAAGATATCTGCATGTGCGCAAATTTCATCAAGTTATAATGGTTGTATTTTGCAGTGTACAAACTTTGCTCGAGGAAGTTCGCTTGGAGATTAAAATTCTGTAAGTGAACAATTGGTTATTGTTGCTAAAGCCGTGCACCGATAGAGACTGGCCAAAGATGGAACTTGATGTCATGCAGATATCTTCAGGGTCGTAAATAACGACGATTCGAAGTAACGACGATCTTCACCTCGATATTTCTTCTTTCGTGAGGGGCTTAAAATCGGCGGGGTTTTCGGAATAGGCCTTCCGGCAGGCGGGACACAGGCCGTTCTCGTCGGTGCGAATCCTGTGCCAGCAGAAGCGACAGATCTGGTAGCCGCACGTGCAGGGGAAGAAGTTTAGGTCGTCGACCTCGAGGGGTTCCATGCACAACGGGCATTCCACCGCCTCGTCCCCGCTCTGGTTCAATACTGACATCTTCCTCGGCTCTTCCGGTCGTTCTCGACAATCCTCGGTAATCCTTGCCCCTTGTGATTTATCGGGATTCTCGCAGACGATGATCTTCCCTGGGATTTTGATCTGAAATTTTGTTCGGCACGACGGATTTTAAAACGGCTGTCCATGAAATGTCTTCGACTACGAAAAATTCTTTACTTACCTTGTCCAATTCCCGACTCCGACGAGTTGTGCTTATCTCGTTGATAATCTGTAATAAAAAAAAAACATCGTGTCAGTAAATAATTAACACTTTCAAGTTTGCGAATTCTTCCCGTACTTAAATAAATAAATAAATAAATATATATTTAACAAAGTTCTATGTTCTCGAGCATGTCATACTATCGTAAGTATACATAAAAAATGCGTCTAGCATAAAATTACTAAAAAATTAACACTTCAATTGGACGTCTTTCCCCATAAAAAAAGAAAATCAAGATGTTTGAGAAATGCAAATTATCCAAAAACTCAGTTTTTCAATTTATAGTCAGATCCAACATTTTTATGACAATATAGTTTAACAAAAAAAACATATACGATGTGGTTCAGTTAAAAAATGACCACATGTTTCCTCGTCAAAAATTGAAGATATTTTTTTTTTTAATAGCCTTTTGACTGAATCAGCAAATGTGGTACGTCTGGCGTTAGAGCTTAGATTATAAAATTTTTTCCAAATCTTTGCAACGCGAGGCGTCTTAGCAAGTGCAAAACTATTATCGCGCCTCCGAGCAATGATATTCGCCGACAAAAAGCGCCGTCACCGATTGCTATCCCCGCTCCTTAACGATATCCATGTACGTGTAAGGGACGCAAAAAAAAAGGAAGCCGATAAAAGCTGTGCAGAGTCAAATGTGATATCACGCGAATCTTGCGAGCTCTCAGCTATATAGGCTATATACGTAGTCCAGAAAATGTAAAACTTATTGCAACCCTCGATATAACCCCAAAATCTAAGTTGGTCGGAAACGAAACCGAATAAAAAAAATAATAACAATAACCCACAAAATCCCGTCCAATTTACCGTGAAACATGGGCAAATAAAAAAAATCTCCCCTTTCCGCCCAAGACTCCCCCGAAAATCGAGGAAAACTCCCGTTCTTAAAAAAAAAAAAAATTTCAAACTATTGCGAAACTAATCGTGAAACATCGAGTCTCTCTCGATCGAGTCCGACAAAACGGAGCAAAAATTAAAAAAAAAAAAAAAAAAAATAGGTCGCCGATATCGCTGCGAAAGTGCAACGCGGAATTCTGACAGGAGCTGTCACGCACACCGTCACCCCGTGACGCGAGACGAACAAAGGACGCGGAAAATCTGCCCGATCGCGCGGAGCTCTCGTCGATCGGTTCCGGAGAAAAAAAAAAGAATTTCCTCGAAGAGAAAAAAAAAAAAAAAAAAACAAAAAAAAAAAAAAAAAAAAAAAAAAAATAAAAAAAAAAAAAAAAAAAAAAAAAAAAAAAAAAAAAAAAAAAAAAAAAAAAATGAAAAATAATTATTCACTGTCACGTTTCGTCGTGAGCGCGTGTCCTCGTGTCCTCGGGCCGCCGCGTCTCTCCTCTCTCGCGATCCGCTGTAAATCTCGCCGTAAACGCGTTAATTTGTCGAAACAGCTGTTGTGCGTAGGGTGCCGAGATTCGTCCTGCGACACGAAACGTCAGAGAGCCGAGAGATAGGACTCGAGCGCGACGATCGCGCTCGGTCGTGAGGAAACGAAAAAAAAATAAAACTCTTCCCAATTGCGACCCAAAAATCGTGTCTTTCTCGGGTAAAAAAAAAGTTCGCCAGAGTAAACTGAATGGTAAAACGAGGAAAGAAAAAGTTAATTGATTCGCAGACTTTCGACACTGTGGGATTAAAGAAAAAAACTAAATTGTCAATTTCTCGTTAGGTTGGACGCCCTCGCGAGCGCGGAATGTGACGCGAGAAGCTCGTGTGCGAAGGCGAGAGAGAGCGAGGGGGGAGCCGGAGCGGGGGAGTGAGACGGAGTTTTGTAGGATACAGCCTATCGTGTCTCCGCTCTCGGTTACACTCGCGCACTCTCGATAGTTAGATTTCGCTCTGGCGTAGGAAAAAGGAAAAAAAAAAGTGTTCTCGAGAGAAAGAGGACGCACGTCTGTGCCGAGGCAGGGAGGAAGAGACACACGGAACACACACTCGCGATTTCTCGCTACATAGTAGTACGCGAAAGGTCCTTGCTACTTTGTCGTTTTTCCTCCCTCTCTCGGTCATGCGTTTCGAAACACACACGCACACGCACCCACACGGGGAGACGGACAGACACTGAAAATCGTTTCCTTCGTGCCGAGCTCTTCGCCTCTGCAATTGCGCGAATTTACATAGAAAATATTTCCATTGTTACGTAGAAATATTTTCACGCTCGTGGATTCGAAGAGTTTTAAATGGGCCCGAAAAATTTGACAACATTCGTCAAATTTTTTTTTTTTTTCGTTTTCCTTTCTAGGGATGTTTGAGTTTTTTTTTGGGATTGAGGAAAAAACGTATTCGTCAAAGGGTTTGGATTGAGCGACGGAGGAGTGGGGAGGGGGGAGAGAACGAGACACACTTACGAGGGAGTAGAAACACACACAATCTATACTAGCTCCGCTCGTCTAGTTCGTTTTGGTTCTCTTTCTCTCCCTGTCCCGAGGCCCGCTCTAGCGCGCTCGCTCGCTCTCCTCTCTCTTTATCGTTCGTGTTGGGTTCGCACAGCAGGTCGGAGGCGATTTTAACCTCAGCAGGAAGCTCCCGATTTTTTTTTTTTTTTTTTTTTTTTTTTTTTTTTTTTTTTTTTTTTTTTTTTTTTCTTTTTTTTTTTTTTTTTTTTTTTTTTTTTTTTTTTTTTTTTCT
>JAPYZC010005615.1:0-15964 GCA_030522665.1 Ichneumoninae sp. A BG-2022a | reverse complement strand
TTCGGTCCGAGTCGAGAATACTGTAATGACACGGCTTTGTCGTCTCTCTGGTGCATGCCCTCGTGCTTTTCATCGTTTTCACATTTATCGTAAAAGCCTTGGCTCTCATATCTCGAACGATTTCTCGAGTGCCTACCTCCAGGAATAATACAGGATAGTGCACTCCTCGGTGCACGGGCTATGCACGTTATCGTCGAGGACAATATGTTTTTACCAGTTCCAATCACAATACCCTGCAGGGGGATTAGTTTCCCATACGGATATACCTGTATACGTACGGATTTCACCGAGTGGACATATATATATGTGTATATGTATATATACATATACACATATACATATATAGATGGGGCGTTCTACGTTCATTTTTTAGTATGTTTTGTTTATTTTTTAGTGCGATGTTGTTACCGACTCTCAAGGGTATCGGAATTTTTCTCAGATTTTTTTTTTACCGCCAGTGAAATTTTGAAATCCTCGAAAAACAAACTGCGAAAATACCATTTTTGAAAATCTGAAAAAATGCACACTGATTCGATCATTTAAAATATGATTTGTAAGCATCACACGATAATGGGACCTTAATATTTACTGTTTTTCTCGACAGTTTTTAGTTTCTTTCGTGTCGCAATTGGAATTTTTCTCTTGTTAGCCGGTCATAACTTTATCAAACATCGATGGATTTCAATTTTTGTGAACCTTATGAAAATTGATATCATTAAAAATAAATAAAAACAAAATAGTAAATATTGACATCCCATTATAGGTTGGTGCTTAACAATAATATTTTCAAATCATAGAATCATTGCGAATTTTTTCAGATTTTTTTAAAACACCGATTTCTGAATTCATTATATTACGAAATTTCACAAAAGAAAAAATGTTAAATAATTTGAAAAAAATTCTGAGATCCTTATGGATCGGCAACAACATCGTACTAAAAAATGAATGAAATCGACGGGAGTGAAGAACATGTGCTCCTAATTTGACGTGGAATGCCCCATATGTATATACATATGTGTACGTATGTACACTATATATACAGATAGACGAGTAACGTGTGGCACAGTAGTATAGATCCTTAAACCGTGACGGGTATATGGTAGTTAATCCGAGTATGCCGGATGGCTCGCGTATTTCGTCGGATTATCTTCACGCGGGTCATCTTTATTGGACAAAAGGGTTGGCGATAAGGTGAAATATCACGCGAAGCGCGCGGACACCGATGTTCGCGTTACGATAGTACCAAAGTCGCCTTTTTGCCTCTTTTCTCCATATCCAGTCGTACCATTGCCTCGACGATTCCATTGCATACATATATATGCAACTCGGGCCTCGAACACGGACAGCCAGATCGATCGAAGGGCCCCATAAATCTATCGCGTACAGTGGAGAGCGGGGCAAGACGAAACCCCGAGGAAAAATGACGCTTCGAATCGGAGATTTTTTTGTGTGCCTTGCGAAAAATTGGTAAAAACGTTCCGTTTTGCCCCGCTCAATGTGTTACATAGATATACTTCGAAGTATTCGAATGTAAATGATCGATGCAATATAATCGTAAGAGGCATTTCCCGTCGAGCGGTGTGCAGTTTCTCGCGGATTAATATTTAATAGAAATTATGTGAAAATTAGGAAACGATGGGATCAGACATTTTTTGTTGTTGTATATGTCTTGTGAAATAAAAATGGTCCGTTTTGCCCCGCTCAATGTGTTACAAAGATATACTTCGCTCGAATGCAAGTAATCAATGAAATATAATTATATCAGACATTTCGCATTGAGCGGTGTGCAGATTCTCGCGAATTAATATTTAATAGAAATTATATGGACATTTGAGAAATATGGAATTCGATTTTTTGAATATATGCCGTGTTAAAAATTGGTAAAAACGGTCCGTTTTGCCCCGCTCAATGTGATGCAAAGAAATACTTCGAAGTATTCAAATGTAAAGGATCGATGAAATATAATCGTTCGAGGCATTTTCCGTCTAGTGGTCTGCAAATTCTCGCAGATTAATAATATTTAATACAATTTATCTGAAAATTAGAGAAATATGAGGACGTCCTAATTGACGATAAAAATAATAATAACGATATAATATGTAATTCATAAAAGTCCATTCATTTTTAAGGGAACTTTGTAAAAATATATATATATATATATACCTTAAAATTTTTTAATAATTTCGTCTCCGACGTTGGTAACAATTTCCTAAAAATACATTCTCGAAAATATAACATCGACTCGGAATGCCTCGTTTACCGATCGGGTTTTTTCCTCGCTGCTTCGGTGCATTTCGAAAAAAAGCTCGCCGAATCACGAAATTTCAATACGTCGGACCGATTCCATGAAAATTGCGCGCGCAGTATCGGGATTTTTAAAAATAAAAAAATGCTCTTTACTTACCGGACACGCACTGATAGTGCGCCTCGAGGTATTTGAGTGTGTTCGGGCACGGATCCCCGAATTGCGATGTCGATGCGGGGATGCTGCAATTCTGTTGCTCATTGCACCTGAACGGTTCGCAACGCAAGGAAGAAAAAAAAAAGAAAAAAAAACCACACGAATTTTATTAATCTGTACCGTTGGTTTTTCCAGTTCGTGTGCATTGCCATGGATCGCTAGTTTTTCCGTCGCTTAATATGTCTCCCCTGACCGGAGACACCCAAAAAAGCTCGGCGCAGACTTTCGACCCTCGCTCGCCAGCGCATCGATCCGACGGACGAAATAATTGTTATTTTTAATTTTAAAAATTTTTAAATATTATTTTCTTATTTAACGCTCCGACGCCCGAGATAATCGGAATGGAGGGATACATGGAGAGGCGAGCGGGAAAGGAGATTTCCGAGCGGGAAGCTTACGAGGGAGTTTGCCGAGGACACACGAGGCCCTCGAAAAACTCCCCTGCTCTTGTTCGGAAGGCAGGCCACGTATCGGCGTTCAGCCTCTCGTAAAACCTCGGGGCATTATCGTAGTTTGCTGGCTGGAGGGAAAATGGGAATCGTGGCTTTTATCGCGCCGATTGATTTTTATTTGTCTCTTTTTCCCTCGTCCGCTGAATTTTTTTTTTTTTTTCTTTCAAATATTTATACTCTTTTTTTTGCCTGCCTATTTCCTTTTATAACGCGGCCTGACGTTGATTTCGGGTCCGGGAGTAAACCCGGCCGCGGCGATCTCGATATAAACTTTTTCACTTGCGATCGCTATGCAAAAATAAAGCGCAGATTTCATACTCGCTCCACGGGGAAAATCCTTTGAGCTTCTCTTACACGCAGGAATTCGCTTTTATCTCGCTATTCCCGTTGCCCCAATTACCTTTTGTTTCGCGTTCGTACTGAACGGGGGAAAATGAAAAACAAAACGAAATAGTTTTATGCCTTTCCGCTTCGAGCGAAACGGGCGCAAAAACAAAAGATTTTTGTTGACAAAAAAAATATTGAAAAAAATAAAAATAAAAACAATGAATGACAAACCAACCTATACAATGAAACTGTGCCTCGATGTACTTTCCGGTTCCGGGACAGGGATCCTCCTCGAATATCTCGCTGCACACTTCCACTGTGCACGAACGACGCTCATTGCACCTGCAAGCGTCACGTGATGGAAGAACAAGTATTTTTTTGCAATGTTATCTGCTGTTTTTTTGTTGCGTTTCTATCCGTACCAACGAAAACCGGATTGGATTGGCGCAGCGGTGACAAAGCGTGGAAGTAACTCGCGGTAATTGTATTATTGTGCAGGAGGAACGACACACGAGAGGCGAAAAAGTTTTCCGGGCCCCAAGGTAGATGGACTGACATTAAGGCAGTCATTAAGAATAGTGTTAGAATTGCTTAACTTTTAAAGAAACGAGAGAGAATTGCAAACACTTCTGGATGGATAAAGAACTGAGAAAAATCGAGCATATTAAATTAAGGTGCTGAAAATACTAATTTTTGCATCATAATAATTTTAAAATGTTATTAACGAACTGTTGAAAAATAACATTATTCAACAAATCTCCCGGAAATCTTACTTTTTTTTATGAAAGTGCTTTGTTCGCTTTTCTGAATACGTATGATTTTTTTTTATATGGGAGAAACGTGTGAGAGTTCACAAAATTCAATGTGAATGTAAAAATCTGAAAAAATTTATACGTATTCAGAAAAATGAACGAATAATTTCTATTAAAAAAAAGTTATGTTTCCGGGCGATTCGTTTAACAATTTTTTTTCATCACTTTGTTAATAACATTTTGGAATCATTATTACGCAAAAGTAATCTCTTCAGCATCTTTAATACGCTTGGTTTTTTTTCAAATTTTTATACCATCGAGAAGTGTTTACAATTCCCTGTCGTTTCTTTGAAACTTATGCAAAGTGAACACTATTAGCAAGGACTATCTTAATACTGAAACTCAATTTTGGCCGGTGTGTATTGAGAACAATTTTTACAATTTTTATGCTACTCGAAGTAATTTTATGACGAGGTAAATGTCTTATGATTCTGCATCGGTCGCGCACGAGATACGATGCGACCAGAAAAATAAATTATTTAACGGGTCCGCCAGAAATAAATATTAATTCGAATGAAACATTAATTAGAATTAAACGCATACTAATTTCAACCGAACGAATATTAATTTGGATTGAATCAATATTAATTTGAATTGGGCGAATATTAATCCGTGGGACACGCGTCAAACATATTCTGTTTCCGGAAGAATCGCAGAAATTTCAAAGAACCGAATAATTTTATCCGCTCTCAAGTACAAATTTTTGGTTTACGCAAAAAAAAAAAAATAAAAATTGATTCTCACATTTAACGGTCAAAGTTGAAAAATTTTTGGGCAATTTCAGTCCAATTGATTTCCCAGTTATGATCTAACAGATAGTGTTGAAATTTCTCCCGGTGTGAAATTTCCGTCGGGTGTATTAGCACGTTGAAGAAATGTACGATGAGTTTTTGTTAATGAATGGGGGTTGAAAATGCGATTGTCGTTGTATTCAGCGCATTCGAACGGGGTCACACGATTATTGGTAAAAGCTCAATGGGAATTAAAAACGACGGATTAGCGACGATAGTGGGACAGTGGGACACTCGTCACACCATCAGCAAAATTAACACAGCGTTGTATACACATTAACATAAAGCGTACGTAAGAGTCGAGGGTAGACGAAATTCCTTAAATTTTCCAAATTTATACAGGCGATTCTCCATAACTCCGATTAAGTTTCAATCGCGATCTATATAGTAGGTACATTTTCAGGACATCATGACCTCATCAAGTTCTCAACTTCCAATGTATTTGCATTTTTTAATTGCTCTAAATCTTAAAAAAAAATTATTCGTTGTTTATCGAAAAAACTGTATTAAAAAAAAACCGATTTTTTGGGGTAATTTATTGTAAGGTAAGTTTAAATGGCGTCGTGTATACGTAAGTTTTCAGTCACCTTATCAAACAGTAAATTTACCATGTACCGCCTGCCTTTTTTAATTGCTCTAAATCGTCAGATAAAAAATTATCCGTTGTGTAACGAAGAAGCCGCATTTAAAAAAATCGTTGTTTTGCGATACTTTATTGTAAGGTAAGTGTTAATCGCGACGTATATACGTAAATTTTAGGGACAACGTGACCTTATCAAACTTTTAGTTTCAAAAGTATAGCTCGAATTTTTTAATTGCTCTAAATCATTAGTGAAATAATTATCCGTTGTTTAACGAAGAAACTGCAAAATAAAAACGATATTTTTGCGTTAATTTATCGTAAGGCAAATTGAACGTTGAAAAAAAGTTCTCAACCAATGTTTTCGGTCAGATTCGAATAATGTGGCCGTTGTTCAACATCCCGTTAAAATGAACGTCATTATTGCGATTTATTGAGCATTTTCGTTTACGCGGTCCGCTACAGCAAATATCCGGGCTGCTTCGCAATTTCGATGTTTGATAACGGTCGCCGCTGTGCAAACCCCCCGTCTTCGTTAAGCCCGAATCGTCGGACAAATAATGTTAAAATATTTTTTTTATTTATTTTTTTTCGCATTGCTAATACCGTTGCTCGACCGGTAATTAAAACCGCAGTTATGAACGTAGCGACGTAAATTTATTTAATAACCCCACCGCGCATGGCCCGGAATGGCAGAGGCGAAATTTGTCGGAGGCAAATGAATCTCCAATGGAAGTTATTGATCAAATTAGAGGACGACGGGTTCCAGCGAAATTGACCGTTCGACGGAGCCGCATTTCGGCAGATAATCGCGAGCTTTACCGGCAGAATTTTCATTGTGATCGTTGAAAAGTCTTGTTGTTTTATTTTTTTTAATTTTTTTATAAAGCTTCGCGAGCAGAGAGTAATGCTGAATAACGCAACCAGTAGAGACACAGTATTTTCCCTTCGAGAAGATTACAAAAAAGTTTGAAAAATTTTACCGGTGAATCGTTAATTCTTAAGGTAGTTATGTCGCGAAGGCAATCCAAAGTCATGTGTATAAACATTTGACATCTTGCAAGTTAACTACCAAATTTTGGGGCAAATGAAGTTTCCCAATCTAATTGTCGTATAAATGAAGTCAAATCCACATTGAACAAATAATCTGCTCGCAAATAATCGGTTCGATAATCTATTATCTATTATCGTTTATAATATTATTGGCGCAGACAAAATACCACGTATAACTAATTTTTATGTCATATAGAGAAGCTAATGTCTGTGACTCCGGCGTACCGACATAACTACCTTAAATTGCTGGGATTTTTTTTTATTATCGCTACCGATTTTTCTTTTCCATCGCGATTTATTAATCTCATGGTAAATTCACGAGGGCTACGATAAAAAGTTATCGGATCGTTGATCTTATTTTTTTAGTCACAATTATTCTCAGCAATTATTCCCGGCGCGATTTTCAGGACAGAAATGGCTTTTGAATGTCGTCTTCGTTTAGTGTCGCTGAATTAAAAAAAAAGAGAAAAAAAAATCCTTAATCGTAAATCCGTGTATACGACTCGTTTCGCCATTCGGGCATTAGCAAAGACAGACGAACGCGGCGTGAGGTCACTGCGGTATGTCCATACGTTATGTCAGTCGTTTCGGGTTTTCAGATGAGCGCGCAAATCGCCCCGGGGCTAATTCCGTGGATCACCGACTCGATTCGCGCCCGAAAACCCGAGAGCCTGTGCTATTCAAGTAATCCCGAATCCGCAAGCCGTTACTGCACGTTTCTAATCCATTCATCCGTTATCTTGAGGCTATCTAATGGCCGGCGTGATATACCTCGCGGAGGCTGTTGGTCGAGTGCTCTTCTACAAATGTTTATGTTCAACCGAGAGTTTTCCTTATTTCGTTATCCGTCGAAGAGAGCTACCGAGTGACAGTCACATTTGCAGTTTGCTCATCAATTCGATAGCAACTTCGAAACATCATTCGGATAGACGATATTTTATTTTTATTTATTTCCTACGGCTTATTCGAATGATTTCTTATATGACTATTGTTAAGGGTAACCAGAAGGTATAGATTGGTCTTGGCCTGACTCAATTTTCAATTAGTTGTAATATGTAATTCAATAATTATTGGGACCCAATAATTTTATGGTGAAGAATGCTACTATTTTCTGGTCGACATCCTTAAAATTGTTCCCTTTCGAGATATTTATCAAATGTAAAAAAAAATGTTTACTTCGAAACTTCGTTTTGCAGGGAAGATATTACGATTCTTGCGATGGTAGGTGACCGTAACATTTATAGTAAAAAAAAAAAATACACCGATAACTGCAAACCCATATTCAGATAAATGATATTTCTATTGAATTTATTCCCTACACTTTATTCAAATTATTGAAAATGATTGGAAATTGGTTTGGCCCAATTTTCAATAATTACGTTACACCACGTTTCTAATCCATTCGTCCGTTATCTTGAGGCTATTTAATGGCCGGCGTGATAAGTGCTCTTCTACAAATGTTTATGTTCAACCGAGAGTTTTCCTTATTTCGTTATCCGTCGAAGAGAGCTACCGAGTGACAGTCACATTTGCAGTTTGCTTATCAATTCGATAGTAACTTTGAAACCGGATTCGGATAGACGATATTTTATTTTTTATTTATTTCCTACAGTTTATTCGAATTATTTTTTACATAATCATTGTTAAGAGTAACCAGAAGGTATAGATTGGTCTTGGCCTGGCCTAATTTTCAATTAGTTGTAATATAATTCAATACTCTAATATAATTCAAATAATTCATATAATTTTCAAATAAAAAAAAATCATTCTTAAAAATTAATACTTCGTAGGTGACCGTCACATTTATTGTTTTAAAAAATCAATACACCGATAACTTCAAAGTCATATTCAGATAAACGATATTTCTATTTTGATTATTCCCAACACTTTATTCAAATGATTGAAAATGATTGGAAATTGGCTTGGCCCAATTTTCAATAATTATCTAACTATTAAGTTAAGTCCCAGTAAGTTAATAGTTACGTAATTATTCAAAATTGCTTATCTTTTAATAACATTGTAGCGAAGAAACCTAGTATTTTCTGGAAATCCTAAAACTTGTTCCCATTCGAGATTTCTTTTTCTATCCATTATATTTATATATATTTTTTTTTAATTTGGAACGTCGCTTTGCAGCAAAGATATTACGGTTCTTGCTTGGATGGCCCGTACATTATCCTCTAAGTTCGGAGACACTCGCGCGGCGTTGTCGTCGCCGTGTTTGGCACTATGGGAGTTTACTTAAGCCGAAAATCGTTATTTTTCGATTTTTCGGATCAACGAACTGCGCGTAATATCTTCGACCTTCCCCTCTGTAACCGAAATACGCGTCCGTTTTTCCGCGGCTAAGCTGTCCACCAGTATCCGCTCGTCAGGAATCCGATCTAGCCTTGGACGACGTTAACGCTTGCTTTTGCTTTTAACTTCAACCCGATGGAAATTACCCCGGGTCACGCCAATCGGACATTTCGCAAAAACAGTGGCCGAACCGCGGCGGCTGCTGTCGGTATACGGTTTTCACTGCTCCGACCGAAGCTCGTATGTAATGGAAAAAATTTTCAAACTCGCTTCGGCGTGTAAATACAAAAAAAAAAATGCCCACACAAAATTACGCAAAATAACTAAATAACTGAAACTAATTCGTCAAAATTGGAATGAGGTGACATAAAAAATCCTATATAAAATGATGCAAAATAACTAAGTAACTATAATTGATGCGTTTAAATAGGAATGAAATAAAAAAAGTCTCTGGACCGATATTTTGCTAATTTCGCTATGACACTTTCCGCAACGAAAAAGTCGAACATAAATTTTTGTTCGGTGTATCCTCGCAAAATAATATCTGGCGCGAGGTTGTAAATTTAAAACCACGTATAACATTGGACGAACCGGCTAGAGCTCCGTATTATTTCAGCGGCACACGAGGCCGCCGGACGATATTTCCTCATAATAATAACCGGAGTTAATTACGGCCATAGATTCGTTAACGGGACTCGGTTAGAGAATTTTTCATGTGTAAATCTCCCAATGTTCGTTGCACCCCGAAATTTGATCTTTATTTCATTATAAAGCGCGTTAGCGAAACGCTATGTTATTGCGATACAGCCTGTTTTCGTCAAACAAACATAACGTTTCGAGGAGCACGTCGAGCGTATATTTCGCATTCTCGTGGAGAAAGCTATGTTTCCTATTTTGTTTTTTTATTATTTACTTTTTAAAATTTTTTTTATTTGTGTTTCCGTAAAATAAACGAATGCATCCCCAGTCGTTTATTTTATTTTTTTACCTGTGTACAGTTAAGTACATTTCGACGTTATTTTTTATTGCGCACACGCTGATTGTTTCGACATTTTTTATACGAAAATAATTCATTTTTCTACCACCGGTAATGGACAAAATTACCGACGACAAAGAAATTGTATTTTTCACATCGATAGAAAAACTCATGAAAACATTTTTTTTATTATTATTGTTTTTAATAAAAGGAAAATTGCGTTTGGTTTATGATCGGTTATCGAGCGTCATAATTTCGGCATAGCGAGCGGAGAAAAAGCCTTCGTCGAGAGAATTTCCCCTGGGACAAGTCCTTTCGTCTGCTGGGTAGATGCAGCGGGGACGACACTTTGCACAGATTAGAACACAGCGCTCACGTAGGTGCTACTTCCAATTTGACATTCAATGGAAGTAACGTAAAAATCCATGGCAACACACACGGCTGGGATTTAATGTTTGGCGTTTTCTTATAATACTATTATATACGTACACACATACACTGTAAAAAATAAATTGTAAATTAAATGTACTGGAACTTGAAATCTACTTATATTCTTACATCTATTAAAGATTAATGTACTTTTTTGTAAAATAAAAATACGAGATTTAAAAATTACAAATCTTTTACCTGAAATTTACAAAAATTTTCATTAACTAAGAAAAATTTTATTGTGGAATTGCAACGCACATTTGTTTGAAATTTCAGAAACAGTTTATGCAAAAAAGCTTCCAATACCGTTCACTAATTTTCAATCAAATTTTTTGACAGTGTTGACACTCGCGATTACCCAGGCACTCGGCGCATGCGCTTTACGTATTTCGTGCACGAGGTGTAGGTAACCGCGAGATCGATATATTTGCTGAAAAATGATTTACATTAATTGTCACAGTTAAACCCAAGCTTTACCGAATTACGATCGATTTTTATTCTTATTCATTAAATCCATCGCGATCTCTACGATCGGCATGACGGGAGAGAATTTTATGTGAATAAAACGTTGCAATGGAAGATTTAAAATTCTTTAAATTATATATTTGAGTCCGAGACCGAAACGATTGTCTGTCGCAGGGAGTAACATGATCGACAATTTAAGGCCATTAATGCAGATAAACTAATTCTCGTCTGAAATACGTGATAAAAAAATACATATCGAGCGCGACTCAGAAATTCGATTTGACTGCAGCGTCGAAATACATTTTCACCAATCGATTATTGGATTAAAATTAGTTTACAAGAAAAAAAAAAACTATCGAAAGCCATAAAATTTTTTTGTAATATTCAGCCATCTTTTATTAATTAATTTATGTTCGATCATTATTGCACTGTTTTACTTCTTGTCTAGCTCTGCTGCGAGAGATGATTGTAAAAAAAAGATAATTGTTACACCGACTAAAAAAATTAATAATTTATAATTATTATTTTTCGTAAAAATGTCGGATTTTTTGTCTATAAAATTCTCTCCATGTTCGTTCGTCATTAGAATTTCTCAGACATATCGCATCGGATCTGCCGACTGGCCGACCGATACGTTGCGATAAGTCACAAAAAAAAGCGAAAAAAAATTATAATTGATACTCGGTCGTACCGGTTTGCGCAGAAATCGATCGTAACTCGGTTACCCCCTCCGAGGAAGTTATAATTTTACTATGCATGCATAAAAAGTTTTACGGTTCGGGTTTCTTCTCGGGGGATCGAGGATCCGTCGTAACGGCGATTTAAGAAGCACCGTACAAAATAAATGAGAAATCGTCGGTGCTCGATCCTCTCGCGGACGGGGGAAAAACACCCGTTGGCCGATTTTCCTTCATCGGCGATATATAACCTCCTCCCCCCAGGACCACCCCTCGGATCGCTATTCCGCGAAACATTTCCCAAACTTTGTTTGCATACTGGCGATTGGAATACTTTTAAGTACCACGAGCTGCAGAACGGTAGTCTCCCTCCCTGGCGCCCTCTTAATTTATCCCGAGGATTAAACGAGTTCCCCCACCAAAGCCCCAAGCGTCTGGCCCACTTGTACACGCGATATACATTGTGACGGGAAATTCTTCGCGGAAAAAAATAAAGAATGCGTAAATACATTTTATACTGAAAACAATTTTCACGCCAGTTTCTCCCACGGAAATGCAAGACAGGTACAAAAAAATATTGACTGCTTATCGTATTTTTTTCTTCAATATCACCCCATTATCTCGTGTCATGAACATTGGATTGCGCATTCACAGTCTTGTATACTGGTCGCTCGATATTTGGTCAAGAAATTAATTATTAAAAAAAAAAATTACTGATCGTTTCAGAGTTACGATTTGACTTGAAGATTAACGAACCGTGAATTTGGATTTAAAAAATAGGGCGATTCAAATATTAAAAAATTATAAATGTTTATATATAATGTATAATATATGTTATATAAATACATGTATATATGTGCACTGAAAAAAAAATTCGCTTGCGGGCTGCCAAAGAAAAAAAAGTTTGTTTCAATTCTATTTTCAATTCTTACAATTTAACGTGATATTGAAACGACGACGGCAAGGCTGTCAAGATGGCACGTTATCGTTTCAATCCGGTATGAAATTGTACGAGATTTTTTTATGAAATTGAATTTTTGTATGAAATTGTAC
Organism: Ichneumoninae sp. A BG-2022a; assembly: GCA_030522665.1. Taxonomy (NCBI): domain Eukaryota; kingdom Metazoa; phylum Arthropoda; class Insecta; order Hymenoptera; family Ichneumonidae; species Ichneumoninae sp. A BG-2022a. The sequence continues at coordinate 3,590 of JAPYZC010005615.1, read as the reverse complement.
AATTTTTTTTTTCATTGCCAGCCCGCAAGTGAATTTTAGTTCAATCATTGATATTTTTTATTTCAGTGAATAAACACATGGATGTTCTATCTATATAGTTTTCCATGAAGAGTGGGGTGGCGGTGAAATTGATAGGCACGATATCGCAAAAAGAAGAAATCGGGTGGATATACGATAAGGGAAAAAGCATGTGAACGACCGAAGGAACGGTTGTAAAATAGTGGGGTATTCGAGGGAATCGATTCTCGCGAAAAGCGCACGGGGCCATTAACGAACGAACTTGCTGGATAATGCGTTCGGATTTCCACGTCACGATTTACGAAGGCCGCGAGACTTCCTTCTCGACCGGTGCGCTCTATACGGCGGAGCCGTAACATCGGGTTACTACTGGAGCCGTAACTTTTAACCGGCTAGAGCTCCCGCGAGGATATGGCGACGATGTTTTTATCGGATTCATCGCGTACAGCGTGAGGGGGAGGGGGAACCTCCACCCGGTGAAATTGATCTGTTTATCCGACCGAGCGCATTCCACTGAAAGCAAAGACGCGAAGTGAAAACGTTTGTAATTCACAAAACGACATCACAAAAATAAAGTGACATTTAGACAAAATGTTATGAAAGAAGTAGAAAAATTTACCGACGTATTTAACGCAATGGTAATTATCACATACATCTGTATTAAATATTAATACATAATTGATTAATGTATTAATATATTAAATGTATTATATATTATATAATAAATATAATATACATAATATTATATATATTAAATATTTTAAATATATTTAATATAACGCGTAACAATGTGGCAATATTCTCGGGATCGGGAACAATTTCGAAGTCGTAAAAAAAAAAAAGAAAAAAAATACCGCGGTCAACTCGACGCGGAATGCCTCATAAGCGCGTATTACTCAGTATTTTTCCGAGCTAATCGGTAATTTGCGAAAACCGACCGACCCCGGTAATTATTTCTCATTCGTCCTCGGAGGTGCTCCGAGGAGAGAAAGAAGAAAAAAAAAGATTGATGGCAGAAGTATTATCCTTGAATTACGAGTAGGTCCGCAGTGCAGCGCGCCGTTATCCGCGAACTTGGTGCAATTACTGCTGGCAAAGGGGGCGAAAGAACGAAGCGGAATGAGAAAAGGTATACACGCTCGGAGGATGAGCGGAGTGGAAGGTATAAAGTCCCGACGGCTTCACGGTCGTGCCAATGACCGTTTCAACGTTCCTTTTTTTTTTTGCCTGAGCACGCGGGGATAATTTTCGCTGTGGCATACCGAACCGCTCTCCGAGCGAGAGTACTCGCGACGAACATCGTTTCGTGGGCTCCGCATAACGCGCAAGACCCTCACCGGCCGCCGCGTCAAGTAAGTCATTTCGTTCGAGATCCGTCTGCCTTTTGTGAAAGGCTACGCACGATCTTACAACCGATAAATACCGCGTGTCCGGACCGAAGTTCTTAAGCTCGAACCCCGTGGCCTTTCGCAAAAGTCAATAAATTGTCGAATTTTTTTTTTTTCGTTATTTTCTGACGAGTCATCGTAATAAATAAATTACGAATTTACAAGTCACGATTCTAACACCTAAGCGGGAGGATATTTCTATGGCGATCCTTGGGCGGTCTTGCTTTCGGCTCTTCCGAATAACTCGATTGCTCGAGCGACCGAGACACACCGATTTCATCTCGGGACGCGAGGAGACGCGATATGATGGACCGTCGAAGAGGAAAAAGGAAAAGGAAGAAAAATGTCGGGAGTCGTACGTGCTCGCATACCCTAGTGGGAGCGGCGCACAGGGCCGGCGTTGGCACGGCGTCGGCCAACGTTCGCCCAACGTCGGCCAGCGTCGGCCCCGCGCTCCTTTCCCACCGGGGTGGATCGTCGAAAAGCCCGAAGAGGAAAAAAAAAATGGAGCAAAAATATCGCGGCGTCGTACGTGTCCACGTACCCCAGTGGGAGCGCCGCACAGGGCCAGTGCTGGCACGGCGACGGCCAGTGCTCGCCCAACGTCGTTCCCATCACACCGAGAGAAAGATATAATAAAGACTGTGATAAGCTACGTGCTATGGAGTAAAGTGTGATGCACGGCGTGCACCTAATAATCTTTCTTTTAATGCTAATTGCAGAGTACTAATTATATTATCTTACTTCAAAAATAAAGAGACTATTTTATACCTTTTGTAAAAGGGTTATTCTCGATGAATAAATAAATAGTAAATAAGTAACTAATAAAACTACAGGTCTTCTAAGAAAAATTACCATGCACAGAATAAAAAGTGTGTACTTTTTTTGCAACTTATTGTCGACAAACTTCCACAATTTTTTTTTTTTTGTTAATTTTCCGATCGCACCATCCGAGGCTCCTAGTTTTACAAACAAAAGTACGAATTAAAATTGTTAATGACACGGGAAACAAAAGGACACGTTTGTATAGGGTAAAAGTGGGGAATATGGACCGATTCATATACCATTGATTTACGTGTTAATCAAGGTGGGCCATATTCACCACTTTTACCCTATTCAAGCCTGAACAGGCGAGCTAGTCACTTATTTGACAAAATTTTTTTTACGAAACTTCGTATTCCGATTTTACGAAATTATTTTTTACTGTGCTCATGGTAGTCAGCAACGAGGGTGCGACCTATGGCCGAAAATCGCAGACTTTTCAAAAACTTTTATCACAATATCTGCGAAAAGTTCTTATAAATCTGGTATTTCCTGTCATAGGTGGCGCCGAAGTTCCCTACACAGTGAAAAATAATTTCATAAAATCGGAATACGAAGTTTCGTAAAAATAATTTTGTCGAATAACTGACAAACTCGTTCGCCAAGGTTTGAATATACAAATCTGTCCTTCTGCTTCCCGTGTCACTTACAATTATAGTTTGTAGTTTTGTCTGCAAAACTAGAACCAGACAGTCGGACCAAAAAATTAACAAATAACAAATTGTGGATGTTTGTGGAAATAAGTTGTTGTAAAATGTACAAACTTTGTTTTACTGTTTACTACTATGTGCTATATCTTTCAAGCAATATAGTCATATTTACTAGATCCTTCTCTCAGTGCAGGGTGCATCCTGAAAAAACTCCTTTTTCCAGACCAAATTTCACCAATCGAAGCCCTTTCGGTAAAGAGACTTTTTATTAATAACTGCATATACGGGCCACATCTCTTTTACGGTGTATCCAATATTTTTCGATACCAGATATTTTCGCGAATTGGAAAAAAGTAAAAAAAAATATAAGAAATACAAAAATGAACCGAGAAGCGTGTAGGATGAGTCTGAGCTCCGGGCCGAGTTGCTGTTAATGAGATTAAAAAAAAAAATAACATATTCGGTGCGGCTGAGACTCGGTCCGAAGACAACCAAAAGCAGACCAAAAATTTAGTTATGCAAGGAACAAAAATACAAAAAAGAGATAAAACCACAAAAACCTCGAATTCCCAAAAAAATCACATTAATTAAGCCCCGAAATTACAATGAAACTAAAAGTAAAAGCGAAAGTAAAGCTGCTGTTATTGTCGTTGATGAGAGGAAGCAAAAACATCCCATCAGCGCCCGATGGGTATTGAAAACGAGGGGGGGG
>JAPYZC010005614.1:0-18323 GCA_030522665.1 Ichneumoninae sp. A BG-2022a | reverse complement strand
TTCAAAATCTCATAAAATCTGAACGAATGTTTCAATTAGTGCATAAATTGTAACAAACAGAGGCACTCAACTGCTCTACATGTTAGCCAAATTTCAACCTGATTGATAAAACCGTTCTTGAGTTATAGACGATTGAATTTTGGAGGCCTGGCACACACATACACACACACACACACACATCCATCCACACATTTTTTCTAAATGTGATTTTTCGATGTTTTCGAACATTCTGAACACGTTTTCATTGAAATCTCGAAATTTTTTTTTTTCACCAAAACAAAGCTTCCTCTATGAGTTAGCAAAAAGGAAATGATTTGGACGTTAAAGGGGAAACCGATAGAAGAACTGTGTAGATACAACAAAGAATTTGGTAAACTAGTAAACGAACGATCGAGAGCCGAGGCAAATATAGGGAATTAAAGAAGGGATACTCGCGTGAAATTGAAAGGAGGGGACGAATGTAACAGAAATATAAGGAATGTGAGTGTTCGAATGTGTGAGCATATTCAATCTTAATCTTATACGCCGTGAGTGCCAAAGAGTACAATAACATAATATTAAGGATAATTGTAGAAAAGATCTATGTACAAAAGGTGATACTAGGTTAAAAACATGCACAGAAGCTGTATTAACTATCGTTCCTAAATTATGTGTCATGGTTCCTTAAGTTCTTTGTACTTTATAAGATGATGTGTGGGATGGGTTGTAAAAGGCGATTGAAGCCATACATTGGAAATAAACTACTACTACTACTACTACTAACAATGTCAAAAAGTTATTAACTAATTGCAAAAAAAAATTGATCAACAAATAATCGGTAAACTTTTGTTCTCTCTTCGTCGATTTTCTCGAAGCCAGATGATTTTTTTCAGAATTTTCTTACATTTTTGAATATTACGTTTTTCAATTTTTTTTAACTCCCGAAAACTGCCTTCTCTCGGACGGCGCCCCAAGTTTTGGCTCGCTATGTTAGCATTCGTCCAGTATATTACCATAGCACATAGTAGTAGGGCGCTAGGGCGCCACCTATGGTACGAAGTACCGGATTTATAAGAATTTTTCTTAGATATTATGGTAAAAATTCGTGGATAATCGGAGACTTTCCGCCATAGGCGGCGCGCTGGCGCCCTCCTACTATGTGCTATGGTAATTTTTCTTAGATGATCGGTAACTTTCGCTAGATCCTTCTCTCAGTGTAATCATAATCGTCCTAAGACAGCAGGCGACACTCTAATGGCATTTTCCCATAAAAACGATCGCGCTAAGGTGTCTCTGCGTGACACAAGGCAGCGCTGACGGCGCTGCCGAGCTGCTATAACGGGTCGTGGAAAAACCGGCACGAGGTCGTAAGCGCCAAGGGGAGAGCGCGGTACCAGCACTTCATAGCTACGATATCAAAACATCTGCACAGGAAAAAAAAGCATAAGCGTGAACGCAGGGAAATGGACTGTTTTTAAGAATTTTATATAACAGTAGTTCTTACGACTCGTGTGAGTGTAATCCGTGCCGTTTAATTTTTTACGAGTACCGCAGGCTGCCCTACAAAGTACATAGTCGTGGATAATCGATAAGCATGGTGAAAGCGTCGCAGCGACAAACTACTTGCGAGTTTCAGCGAACGTATAATTTCGTCGTTTCTCGAATGCACTCGCGTGAACTCCACTGATCATGCGACAAAGTTTAATGTCCCAATCGCCGACTAAGCCCCCCCCCCCTTCCACCTTGTCGCCACTACACGAGCGCTCTCGGTTGATAATTATTACAGGAGATTGTGCGTATTTTTTTCATGACGTATTCGTCAGTTTATCGGCGATTGGGACACTCACCTTTACCCGGACCATAATCGTTAACGGATAAAAATAAACTCAATATTGTTTTGTCGCAGTAATAAAAACTCAAAAATTAAGGATCAAAATTGCAAGAATCATTCCAATTATAGGATCAAAATGACATTAAGGTAAACGGCCCAGTTTGTGACATGGGTAACTCTAACATAGTCGACTCGCCTCACTATTTGATATGCAGCCAATGGGTGTGCGTTCGGAGAGTCTCAAACTGCACCCAGAATAATTATTTATTTTACGGACACCGTTTATTTGGTTTAAGTAAAATGTTTATTTGATAAAAATAAATATTTATTTGACAAAAATAATTATTTATTTGATAAAAATAATTGTTTATTTGATAAAAATAATTATTTATTTGATAAAAATAAATATTCATTTGATTTAAGTAACTATTTTCTTAATTTAAATAAATACCTTATTCTGATCGAATAAATATTTTACTTAAACCAAATAAAGGGTGGCCGTCAAATAATTTTTTTACTCGGTGTGCGACACTTGGTCCTCCTTGTTTATCCCTATAATTTTACACGCTTAAAGTGAGAGAGCTGAGTAGAAGTGTCATAAACCGGGCCTTTTACCTTATGTTTACGGAGCACGCTGCACCGAAAACCTGACCCTAAAAAAATTAAGGAGAAAAATCCAAGAATTATTCCAATGATTGGATCACAATGGCTACCTGTCGGATTAACAGAATTGATCGATCGTTCGATCTACGTCGATCCCCGATCAATCGAGGAATCGAACGAGTCTCGAAACGAATATCTCCACGAAGGCGCCGACACGAGCGAAAAATCGACTCTACAACCGTCGCGAAGATACCGAGTTCTCTGCACGGCTGGCATCGTGCAATTACCGAGCAGACGCTCGGGGTCTCTCGGCGCCTGAGTTTCTCTGTTTACTTTGTTCGAAACACCTGATCGGGGAAATCACTCAACGAACGCTCGCGAGGCTTCCTGTCGCTGGGAAAAATTGTATTCGCATGTATTTGCATCGTCCCGCGCGAAAATAGATAAGAGACCGGGGGAATCACTGATTTATTTACCGAGCGCATTGTGTGGAGAATGTGTAGGTAGCAACCAACGTGGCTTCCATGTTCGAAATTTTATACTGGTGTTAAAAGTTGAAAATCAACTTCGATTCTTCCAATTTTTTGTATTTGTTTATCATTATAATTGTAACGATAAATTTATGATTATTGATGGATGATTATGATTATGATTATTTTTAATTGGCCTCTCCGGTACGAGTGAAAACATTACCGATTAGCGATGAAAACAAGATATCAGTGAGAAAACTAGTACCTGTTGTATAAAAATATTTTCCAAAAATTATAATTATAGTTATAAATATTCAAAAATTATATTATTATTAAACGTTTATAATTTGTACCAAACGGCTTGTCCCCGTTAAGCAAATCTAAATAAATAAATTATGATTACGATTATGATTATGATTATGATTATGATTATGATTATGATTATGATTATGATTATGATTATGATTATGATTAATAATGATAAAAAGGTTTCCCCAATTTAAGTGGAGGATTGTAAAGCTTATGGTAGATAAAAATGCGGATAAAGACGTTCTTATCGCCAGATCATATCGGACAGTCGTTAATTGTATATCTTGGCACGAAGGTCACGTATGCCTGTAAAACAGATGTAAAACTCCGATCGGCTCGAGCGATACACTGTCGGATTTTCCTCGTTGGCTGTCTTGCTATAATCTGTTGTAGATTGACGGCCTCGTCAGAACGCCGACGTGTGCATAAAATACAAAAATGTACTATTATCCTATTTTGGTTGTATTCCGTGCGTCTCTGTGAGTTATCCACAGTAATTGTTTGCACGAAAAATAGTCGAAAATGCAGAGTTTCAAGCCGGAAGTGACGTGTTTCAAAAGTATTTCTTTAAAGCTCTAAATCGTCTTTGTAAAAACACGATACTTTTGTAAGTACCGACCGCCCGCGGTATAGATATTATGCGTAAAAAATAAATCCATGTGATCTAACGTCCTCAATGGATAAGCATTAATTGTCGAAAGTTCAACGTTCATGGGACAAAAAAGAATAACAATAAGAATCGACGAGGAGCATAATTTTTTTTCGTCACTGGTGCATTGAACCCCGATCAACGATCTCCTTGTACTTCGCCAGCCGGTTAGAGGTCTCGACAACAGTCAACAATGGCAGCCTGCCAATCGGGGAAGATCTGCGACGAACAGGAAGCGAGCCCACACCTTGCGATAGTTCACGCTAATCCGCGCAACGGAACGCAACCAGCCGTTCGTTCACTTCCGCTACGGTCTTAAACGCGTTGCGCTAGAGATGACTCCATGTTTTCTACACCGAGGCGAAAGTCTCTCCAACACGTATGCTCGCTGACCTAAACGGTTCCGAGAGTTCGCTGCTAGTTTTATGCATCCTCTAAATTTTCGCGGATTTCAAAGACTCCGGCACTAAATTATCGTGTTGCGAAAATTCCTTTCGATCTGCGAAACAATAATGTCCGTAGGAACGGTGGAACGTTCGGTGGAGCGCGCGAGTGTTTGTACACGCGGAGCGGGGTCAAGGTCACGGCCGATCGTGAACCAGCGATTCGACTAAGCTTACCCCCTCCCCTGCCGGGGCCCACGCTCGGCATCTCCAGACATGGAGCGAATGCAGAACTCACGAACCGTTTTCGGAAGGAGCGTGCATGCCGTCGTATATTGGCAGACTGCGAATATTGTCCGCGCAGTTGGAACGTGGGCGAAATCGTCGGGAAGTCTCGATTCTCCGAATAGACCGTATTAAAAAAAAATTGCAGGAAATCATTCGTATTTCCAATAATATTATTTTCTTGTATTTCTTATATATAAAAAAATCTAATTAAATTTTACTAATACGGAAATTAATAATTTACGAAGAAATAAAAATATACAAGAACTTAAATTCTCTGTAACAAAGATAAGTATAGAAATATACATTCGAGTGTTTTCATTTCCTGAGGGCACGGCTCTCTCGGTTATAGATATATCTTATTTACAAAATTGAATTAAATGTTACTGATACGAAAATTAATAATTTAAGAAGAAATAAAAACAATATGTATATATATGACTTTAAATTTCCTAGTTTAAAAAATTAATTAATTATAACAGTATTTAAAAAAATTGCAGGAAATCATTCATATTTCCAATAATATTATTTTCTTGTATTTCTTATATATCAAAAAATCGAATTAAATGTTACTAATACGAGAATTAATAATTTACGAAAAAATAAAAATATGCCAGAACTTAAATTCACTGCAACAAAGATAAGTATAGAGATATAAATTCGACTGTTTTCATTTCCTGACGCCACGGCTCTCTCGGTTATAAATATATCTTATTAAAGAAATTGAATTAAATGTTACTGATACGAAAATTAATAATTTACGAAGAAATAAAAGCAATATATATATATATATATATGACTTTAAATTTCCTGTAACAACGATAAGTATAGAGATGTACATTGGGCTGTTTTCATTTACTGAGAGTACGGCTCTCTCGATCGGTCGAGCTATTTTCGAAGTGGGCTGACGTTTTTTTTTCTTAATTTGCGGAACGCCCTCTCGGGTGGTCCACGCGGGTATTTGTCAATTGGGGAAGGTGGAGAGGGGGAGGGGGGGGGGACGAACACGCTCGGGGATGTACACGCGTAAACTATAATAATTTGCATCGCCTCGTGCGAATCGAGGACGCGGAATTTGGTGCGCGTTTCTGTTTTCATCGGTTATCTGCTCGTTTCGGTTCCTCTCGCCTCCTCCTCCACCTCGCCGCGGCTCCTCTCGGCCGGTCCCTCTTAATCTCAACCGGCGATTATTTTTACAATCGAGGCCAATGCACGGAGGAAGCCCGGTGCCGCGTGCAAATTCGTCGTGGCGGTGCACCTTGATGCGCGATCGCAAAAATTGCAGACGCAAGTTAAAACAGCGGTGATAATAATAGTCGTCGTCGTGGCGGTTCCGCGAATACCCCCGACCGCGCGAGACCGGCCTCGGCAACGAAACTCCACTGCGATGTTTCGTCTTCTTTCCAATTACGTTGCACGAAAACTCGAGACAAACCATTACCGCTCGAACCCTCCGTGCATTTCCTGAGCCGCACAACTCGCACGGAGATTTTTATTTATTTATTTTTCATCCATCAATTTATTATTTACGGACATTTTAGTCAATGATATCGAATCAAAATTACCCAGAGTGCACTCGGACGATTATCGAGTGCTACACTTAATTTGATTTGCAAAATTTTTTATTTTATATATATTACGATGTTACTATGTTTACACATGCTATATTTTTGTTTTATATCTGTATTGTTATCTGAGCTACAAAAATTGTAAATGCAAAAGGACTCGTCCCGTCAATAAATAATAATGATAATAATACATTATTATGATTATTAAATAATAATAATAATGTTTGTGAATCCGTACGCAAGTTTGTCGCATCCTAGATTAACGATATCGTAGTGCGACTCACTGAGGCACAGCAGTTCAGACACAGTCACGTGTCAAAGGTTATTCGAGTGCATCCGACGAGCGAGACTTATCCGTAATCCGACAACTTATATATATATAGTGTGGATGCATGCATCACAGTCATCACACACATGATACGGGATCAAAGCGAAGGCCGTTAGCACAGGTGGCCCACTGAGCCAGATAAACGATTCACCGTCTGCATTATGCCTGTTTCTTGCGGGGAAAAAACGAAGTCGGGGTGTCGCGATGATCTCATTGCGAAAAAAGCGCGTCCTTAAACGAATTGAGCTCGAAAAGAATCGAAAGAGGCCCGCCGAGTCGTTTAAGGTATTCCTCTGGTGGCTCTCGGTCCCGAGTCTCCGATCTCTCGTCCGATCTCACGATTGGAGGATCGACGCGCAACTCGCTTAACGATCTCTAATCAGCAATCAGTTTCGCAAACTCGTCATTCTAATACCCGCTCGGCTCTTCCCGTCGGACGGAGAGAAACCGTTTTATTTTTTATTTTTGTTGCGAAGGACGTTTACTTTTGCAGAAGACGCGAGACGGTGTAAGAGCGTTTGCAAACGTTTTACAGTGATAAAAATAAGAAATTTTAATCTATCGACCCAGATCGAGTCCGACCGATATGGGGGGTAACCCGCATGCGCCCAAGGACTCCGAGGGTCAATAAGGAGCGAAGCCGTTCAACCGTGCCCGCATTGGATGCACTATAAATACATCAACAACGCGATATACATAGAGTGTCTATGCATATATCTGTACAACAGCTCAATGGCTTAAAATTCTTGTACTTCGTCGTTAAAGTGATATATTTATTCTGCGTCTCTACTATTGTGTAATAATTACTTCCTGCGTCCCTGTTATTGTTCCTGAGTCCCTGCACAAAGCACACGCCTTCTGCAATAGAGTGGTGAACGTGTGGAACGCGTTACCAGTAAATGCAGTGGAAGCAGCGACGTTAAACCAATTGAAAACCAACATTGATAGATACATTTTTACGTGATATATTCATTACAGAGAAGCAGATCAACAAGTGGAAAATTAATTTCTGTAAACAATAATAACAATAATAAAATATTTCTCATGTCCATATCGTACAGCTGGTCAGACGCGTTTAATAAAAATATAGAGATTTTTATTTTGCTGTATTATCATTTTTTAAAATCATTTTTGTTAGCGATGCGTAAGCCGACTAGAGTTGGAACGATCTCGGCGCGAATCGCCCCGGGTTCGTGGACTTTGGTAGATCGCGGGAGACGAGAGGCCGAGCACAACGAGAAATCGAAGCAACAAGCGTGAGAGCCAATTCCGCGGCGCTACGGACCCTCAGGAGAAAGGAGAAACACAGCTGTACGCGTGGACGTGGAAGGTCGAACGCTTCGCGTTCGGCACGGCAAGGTCGCCGTGGCAGAGGGATTGGACCGGCGAGGGTAAAAACGAAAAATAAAATAAAATACAAACTACTTTTAGCCGTGTAAGACTCTAAGACCACCCGCGCTAGAAGTTTGTTTCGATTTAGAGCGATAGATAAAGAAAAGGAATGAAGAACTGTGGGGTTTGGAAAAAATAAAAATTCGGAAGACGAGAGATGGAATATCTGACGTTGGAACGTTCTAGGATACGCGGCGGTTATTTTGGATTTTTGCAGAGTACGTATCCGTCTAGGAAGAGGCAAGGGGGGGTACTTTGTTCGGAAAGAAAAATAATTGATTCACCGCCAGAGGCCAACGATGCAGTGCGCGGCGTCAACTTTTGCCAAGTCCCTTGTTTTCTTACGATATCTTCGAGAGTTTTAATTTTTCTTTTTTTTTTTGCGTCGAGAATTTTAAAGCGTCGGCTCGTCCGCCTCTGCGTCATCGGCCCCGAGTAGGGTGCGTTGCACCAAACATGCAAATCGGGACGACACCGCGCTCCAGTTCCAGAGACCTTGGTCAAAATGTCGCTGCTTTGTTTTCGCGGCTCTGACAACGAACGCGCTTCCGAATATTCGAGCTTGACGAACGATATTTCAAAAAATAGTAATTAAAAATGAATTATTAATTCTGTAAAATCAATTTATGGCGAATAAGAATTTAATATTTTCGGTTGGCCGATTATTTGCGTTATCGGAATAAAATTTGTTTGTGTATCGAAACGCTTTTTTGTTTTGCCTCGGTAAGTGGGACGGCGACTTAGCGGGAGACCTCGATCGATTAATTGTTTTTCTAGGACCAATGCCCAGGATACATAGAGATAAATTTTGAGTAGCCCCGCTCACTGTTTATACACGAGCGAATGCATTTGAGAGCGTGCCAAAAGAAGATAAAGAACGATCGGGAGACAAAGGAAAGGACGGCGCGAACAAAGTGGCCCGTTGCGCGCAATATCTGCCGCGGAGAGGGAGACAGATGGGCGAGCGATTAATTCTGATTATCGAGCACTCGTTGCTCGCCGCCACACTCCGCATAGATGCGGAGGATATTCATATATACATATTGCGCGATGGAGTGAACGAATCGCGAGGCGTAACAGCGTTGCTGTGTCGTCAGCCTTTATAACTGGTAGGGAAACTTTGCTCGGTCGAGGGAAAGCCTCAATTGCAAAATATTTTCGCCAATGTTTATTTACTTTTTAATTTACGCATTTACGGAAGAGAACTAAATTAAATTGTGTTTACAAAAAAGACTCTTCCGGCGAATGAATATACATATATATATATTTTTATTAAAATGATTTTTTAATTATGAATGATTATAAATTTTAAAAATGTCTATAGATAATTCTAACCCACATCTATCCGAGTCGCAGTCAGAAAGAATTATCAAAACAGAGAAACTTCAGAAATTTCCACAGACGACTCCGATGTAAAATATTCGTGAAAGTTATAGAGTGGATTCTATCCGGTTCCGGCTGAGTAAATTTAATGCAAGTAACAAACTGAATAGAACACAGCCGAGAATGTTCTGATACATGCTTTGCCGCTTTGGGAATTTTTTTTGTACCAATGGAAAGCCTGTAGTTCAAAATATTTCCGCCGATATTTACTTATTTTTTAATGTACTAATTGACGGGAAAAGCGAAATTAAAGTGTGTTTGTAAAGAGGGCTATTCCCGCAAATGCATTTTAAAAAATTAATAAAATTAAATGGAGTAAGTAAAACTTAGATTTTGTAATTACACATGTTTTAAATCTCTATAAAAAATTCAATTCCATGTCCATGCGAGACAAATTGATAACATATGTTCGAAACAGACAATCTTCAGAAGTTTCCACAGACGAATCCGATATAAAATATTGATCAAACTTATACCAGCGAGAATTCTATCCAGACCCTGCTCCAGTAAATTTAATGTTCGTGTATTTGGTGCTTTGTGCCATCTCACTTAAAAATCTATTTGTTAAGTACTTGGTGTCGAGATGCTACAGTGTCTCCAGACGCAAATAATAAACCGAACGGAACAAAGCCGAGGCCGTTCCATTAAGTTAATACATGCCGTCCTGGCAAATTTTTATACCGACAATCGAATCTGTGGAACGAAAGCTTCATCGACAGAATTTCCAATGCCGATATTTACCTCTTGGGTGAGTTCAGCTGCACTGGACAGTTCCGCAGGAGTCTGAGCGTCGGTTGGCGGATCCGGCGAAGTAATGTTTCTGGCCGGATCGGTGGAAGCCGATATGCTGGGTCCGGCGACGGCGGCGTCCCTGCCAGGCTCGTCGATGTTGAGCAGATAAGCGTGTATGTTGTTTTGAGCCGAATTCATTCTGTTGTATCTGCCCAGCGAATTCAAGTCTTCGAAGAGTTCTCTCTCGTAACTAAGTAGCATCGAGTCGGGATTCTTGGGATGGACGAACATCGGACGGTGCACGACGGTGCGAGAGTCCGTGTGCCATCCGGATCCGTTGTTGAGATCCAGCGAGCCGACGCCGATGCTCCGCATGTCGATTCCCAGGTAGGATTCCGGATCGACTCGCAGGAGGGACAGAAGCAGAGCGAGCTGGAGGAGCTCCTCGCGGTACAACTTCTTCAGGCACAACATTTTTCTGCCTTCTCCGTCCTCTGAACTACCTTCTTGTCACTCTTTTATCACAGATTTATTTTTATTTATTTAATTTATTGTTTTTGCTAGAGTTTCATTTATTTTGATTTTTCTATATCGATCGTAACTTTCTCTTTCAAACCGTTCATTCGAGCGTCACAGAGGATCGGCTTTGACGTTAAGTACGAACAGGAGGTCGAACATTTTTGCGCGTTTCGTCACTCGCGTTTCTGTGGTTCGGCGGTAGAGAAAAAAAAAAAGATAATACCGATAATACGGCGACGGGAAAGTGAAATTATTCGTGTCTATGAAAATTTACGAGCAAAGCCGGGCTTATCGCCGTCGTCAGCTGACTGATTTTTGAGGTTACCGAAGCGCGAGCTCCTCTCACACTGACAGTGGCCGCAGCAACAAAGAATCTTCGACAACGAAACTCGGTGGCAATTACGTTCGGGGGTTTCCAAAGCTTCAAGTCAAAAAAGCCGAAGAACGAGAGCGCACGTACGACCTGTCCGGTGGACAGTCAGATCGGAAATAAAGACGCGGCGAAGATTTTTCTCGGTTGCCGTCAGACTCACTCTGTGTGTGTGTGTGTATAGGTCAGTTACACGCGTACGAAAATAACCTCAAAACCTCGGGCCGCGTCAAATTTATTCGCGCGAAGCTCGAGAATGCGCGTACGCGGATTCGATCCGGTAACTCGGGCGATGATGACACGATTGTCAACGACGATATCACGAATATATGAAACTCAAAAATTTACAACCGTTCGCAATGAACTCCGAAAAAAAAAAAACAACAAAAAAAGGACGCGTAATTCGCGGTTCCGTGCCTCGACGATCGTCCACTCGTATTGCACTAGTTTATTCGTTCAGTTTCCATCGTACGTTTTATACTCCGCTGTCGCCGGGGGGCAAAATAACAAAACTGTCAACCTGCACGTCGCGGCCACAAACACGTTGTCTCACTGACACTCGGCGCCTCGTCCCGCACTGACGGCCGTCAAGCCGATTAACACGACGGGCACGAAAACTTTGCTCTAAAATTGTGTCGTTCTGACAGGTCGCGCGGAGGGAGCGCCCAGCCGGCCAGCACCGTCGGAGCGGACGAAGTGTTAACTGTTTTTTTTTTGTTGTATTTTTCAACGATCATTTCTTTTTTCCTCGTATGCGAAGTCACGTGATTGTTCATTGTATAACTACCAACGCGTCGATTCGTGTTGATGAAACACAGAAATGCATGTAAAAATTTTCGATGTAAATTTGCATTGTCGAGTTTTAAGGCTTCGAGAGTTTACCGTGTCTGATGCACGATGGGCGCGAATTTTGATTTGCCGCTGGTATCACGACATGGCGGTTACGACCGTGCGGCGTGCATGCTCAAGGATGCGAGGGTGCTCTCGGTGCAACGGGTTTACGCACGCACGTTCACGCGATTCTTTTCTTTTGTCGTTTTTTTTTTTTTTTTTTTTTTTTTTTTTAATATGCCGCGATAAACTACTGTGCGGCGCACAGAAACTCGTGTGGCTCACAGGGGAGATCGCTGACGATATGTGACTCAGCAGTCAACGCTCCGGCAACGTCGTGGTGAATAGCAGCAGCAGCGGCAGGCAGGGCCGCGCTAAGTCTTCTTTTCTCCCCGTGCACTTTTTTGCAACTGTAGGTAAACTTCGCTCACGCCGAGCTTATGACTCCGAGCCTCGAGCCGCGAGACAGCCGACCAAAGACTCGACTACGGGGCAACGCGCGTGAGCCTCGTTACTTAGTAGGTACTGCCCCCGAGTCACGTCCAATGCGCGTCGGCTCGATGACTCCACAATCGCTTTTTTTTCTATTCGCATGCTCGATATGCGTTACGAGTTTTTCGAACAACCTTTCCGATCTCTTTAAAATTTTCAACTACGAATTCATAGTATTTGACGAACAATCAATATAACTTAACTATTGTAATATATCATATATTAAACAATGAGATATATTTAAAATGATTGAAATTTTCTATGGAATTATTATTTATTTGTTTTGACGGGAGAAACCCTTTTACAAAAAAGATATGTTATAGTCTATTCAATCTGATGTAAGATGGTAGACTGTAAAAATTAATCGTTGATTTAATGTACTGGAACTTGAAATTTACTTATATTACTTACATTAATTGCACATTAATGCACTTTGTGTAAGATAAAAATACTAGATATAAAAATTACAAATTTTTTGCCTGAAATTTACAAAAAAATGTTAATTAAAAATAAAAGTGTTACTATCAAAGTGGCGTGTATTCGAAATTTCAGAAACAGATTATGTAAAAAAAGCTTCCAGTACCGTCCATAACTTTTCAATCAACGTTTTTATTTACAGTGTATAATTAGAACTCTGTAACATTCCGAAGAGATTATTAAATGTTCATTCAATTATCTCTGGTATTTTCTAAGGAATTTCACTTATTTCTCATAATGATAAACAACCATATGTATTCAATAGCAAAATAACTTAACCGGATTCGCTGCGTGTGTTATTCATCGCGGAAGTGCTGTTTCTCGAGCGACTGAACATACGTGTACAATCGCGAGTTTGTGGCATATTCGCGTTACATTGCACGTCAGCTCGCGTATAATAGCGACGAGCGTTCCAGTTGCCTATCTTTCTCGCGGGGTCATCGATTGACCTATTTACAATACAACAAAGCTGTTTGGCACACGGTACTGCACGATTCACGCGGCCCATTAATTTACGCGTGTAAACATCGAACACGCTACTTTGATGCATTACTGCGCGTGCGTGTGCAAGTCCCATCTGTTTCCGACAAAAATATTTGCTTCTCTCGGAGGTCTATCGTATATTGACGATTCGCAGCAAAGTAATCAATTTAATCGAGCACCGTCGCGCGCAAAACATATTTGACTTGGAATCTTCGAGAATCGATAAACGATTCTTTTTTCGCAAAGTGGATTTACGTAAGGCGCGCCGAGAGTCATTCCAACGATATTGCGCGGGAATGAAAACAAGGTGATTCGACGCTGACACTTTCATACATATTATGTGTAAACACAGCCTATTGTCGTACGAACGGGTGAGGATCAAAAGGGCGTAACCCGTCTTGATTCTTAATCGTCGTTATAACAATAGACTGTAGAAATAGATAGTGTCCGAAAGTGTGTTCCTCGAATTCCAATAGTTTTCATCGAGGGAAACTTCGCGGCGACTCAGTCTGGACCGCCAACTGGGACAAGTTCTGTCCGCCATGTTTTTTTTCTGTTTTAACAGCAGACAAAATAATAACGAAAAAACATTCGGGATGACTAAGTTCCTGATGCAATCTTACATGGGAATCGGAGGGATCGGAAGCGGAGTTGAAATAAACCTCTGTCGTGGAGTTCGCGGAGCTCCTCCGAGAGACACGTGTTTGTCGGGAAGGCACGCAACAGGCTCACCTGATTGCACGAGCGAGTGAAAACTTGCGGAGAATCGAGTGGAGGGGGGGGGGGCTTCGGCGCGCGTTATACACAGCGGGCCGTTTCGTGGCGTCCGCGAACTTTGCCCGGAGCCGTCCGCGCAAACAACGCAACACACCATCGTTCGTCAGTCGCGTTGTTGCCACGTTCTCCGGGCAGACGCACACAAACGCGACGCAACGACGCGAGCACGCTCGGGCGCTACCTCGCAAATGCGTCACATACCAATGAGATTGGCTGCGCTCACGCGTACGGAACGTCGATTCGTTCTGCGCAGGACGTGTAGACCCCTACCGGTGTCACGCTGCAACAAGAGCAATAATCGAACTCACCGCGTATTGGAGCGTCTTGATCCTCTTCGATGATTTCACGCACGTCGTCTCCGGTGCCAAATTTCTCATCTGCGGCAGGTCTTCGATCTCCATGATTGATGCTTTCTTTCCTTTACTCTTCGATCTTCGATACTTAAGTCGAACGCAACGGATTTGACACAGAGATCGAGAAACAGGAACCGCACACGTCGCAATCTCACAAGTGTCACTGCGGTCGGCAGAAATCGTTGCTACTGGATATAACCAATAGCACACGGCCGCGATCAATGTACACTACTATACACGCCGACTATACCATCAATATGTTAAGTTACATATATATATAACACATGTTGCGATCTATGACGCAATCGTATATAGTCGTCAAGCACCCGACTCTCGATAAGACACGCACTGGATTCACAGTCAACATACCAGTGCGCAGTCGCGCGGTGCTGAAAAAAACCTCGCGAGAAAGCTTTTTGATATCGGACGGAGATATGTACTGCGTGAGATAGATGTACCGCGATACGAATGATAGAAAAAAATATCGATAAGCGACACGTTCTGTTGTTTGAAAAAGACACCAGATGTGAAATCAGATCCCCACTCGAAATTCAAAGCCTCTCGTCGAACGCACGTGCGGAAATTTGCCGGCGCGTCGGTAATGTAGATTTCTCGCTGTTGCCGAGAGTCGGTATCTGAATCATTGAACGTGCACTATTGATTTATTTACATAGCACCGTTTTTCATTGTTATTTCTATGAAAGAAAAATTCAAATATTATATATTGTTTATAATGTTATCCAGCTGTAAAAAAATTGCACTTTTTATCGCAGATCAATTGATTTCGGAGAAGCTGTCGCTGTCACGCCGGAGGACTTCGGAATCCACGACTTTCGATATATTTGTGAGCACGGCTTCGGTACAGACTAACGAAGAGTATCAACGGCCGCAAGTGGACGTCGAAAGTGGTCTCGCTGGAACCGGAGATCGACGGGAAGGGATACGGGAAGAACGGGAGGCAAACATTTTATATAATAATTTCCCCCGTCGCTCGGCGCTGGTCGACGTCTCTATGAAGCAGTTTATCGCTGGAATGAGTCGATGATAATATTCGGCCGGGTTTCAGATTGGTTTTTTTTATAGTGTAACTATGTATTTGCGCTCGACTTCCGGTGAGTTATAGTTGGCCTTATCCGATATAGCCCGAGAACTTTTTGATTTGGCCACGTTAAATGATGGAAGAGCCAGTAACGGATATTTTAAACATATAATATATTCATTTGTATGCTTGTACATGTCTCGTATGGTTTGTTTGTTTTCATTTTCCTCGTCATTATATACAACAAAATATCTATGACAACAGTACAGTAGAGAACAATGTATACAATATAATCGTTATATCGATAGTTTAATTCATTAATGTGAGATGCAAAAAACCATTTTTTTTTACCTTTCACGTATGTTTTTTTTTGTTTTTTTTTTTTAATCGCTCTTTCGTGGTTGAAACAAAATGATCTGTAACGCCTGCTCAACTATCGTAATATTTTGTTTTATAATACACCTGTGTTCACAGTCTTCGTCCTTCGATTCCCGTCGTTTATTGGAATTTGTATAATTCGGTTGTTATACACAATTCTCGAAATGTTTTGTGAATATATGGCAATGACCATGGGTTCCGCGAGAAGGAACTTTTCTGTTTTCTTTTCGCGTGGCGCTAAACGAAAGCAACGTGTAGAATTCGAAAGTGGAGAATTTTTCTGTTGTTCTTTTTTTTATCGATATTAGATGGTTTTACATAGAAGTCGAGATCGCGATGAAATTTTCGCATGGACATGAAAAAAACGCATCGAGCGCACTCGCGAATTTTTGGACAAAAAAAAAAAAACGATGCGACAAAAGTAGGCCGACCGATGGATTTTCGCGACCTCTGTCTCTGAATTAAGGAACGATTATTCGGTCTCGTTATCGTGTTTTTATTTTCTTCTTTTTCTTTGCTTTTATGTGACTGACACGTGAGAAAATCGTTATATTAGTGAAAAAATATGCTATTTACATGTAGGTATCTAGTTGTGCGTCGATTCGTTTTTTTATTTCTTTTTATGTTATTCTTTTTTTTTCTTCATTTTCTCATTTAATTCGCCGTTCTCGGAGTGGTATAAAAATCTACGCGATCAGACGATTATAGAGGCCTATTTGAGTGCCGTTACAGTATTTACAAGTTTCACGGGATTGTATGTGGTTTCCTGTTATTCTTTCATTTTTTTTTGTTAATTCATTTTTCGTCTGTATGGAAGTGCTAGAATCATCAGGTGTATAGTATCGCGTTGCTCGTCGCATTTTCACCTTTTGATCGTAATCGAACGTATCAATTATTATTATTATTGATCGTCGACAAATGTAGGACCGGTACACGCTCATTATCTGGCTCATAGCGCGTCTTCGTTATCGGCAGAGACTCGTCATAAAATTCGCGATCGAAAACTTTCACGGGAGATCGACGGATACGAGTTTTTTTTTTTATATTTTCAATCGACGTCATCAATCGAACATGGAACATTGATTTTTTATTTTTTTTCTTCTTCTTTCGGACTTTCGCACGATATTCGAGTGAATTTCAACGATATATATCGGCGTTGGGTATAATACGGACGGTGGTGTGTGTTATGTTCGAATCAATATCGACGTAAGAGCGTCATCACGAAAACGGGCAGGAATTATCGTATAGTATGTATCGTAGTTTTTATATATAATATATCGACTTTAATCAGTTTTAGTATACGAATTAATTAGGCGCATCGAAACGCTCGTGTGCATAGAGTAAACGGTAAAATTTATGGCGAGACTCGTTAGTTCTCGCAATTCGTTAAGTCGGAGACTGCGAATTTATACCTTTGATACCGCTTAATCTATGTCGCGATATATCAAATAATATTTCCATTACACACGTGTTTTTTTTTTCTCGTATTAAAATATTCAAATTTTCTATTTTTTTTACCTTCTATATCTCGCACGAAAAAAAACCATTGAGGCCCGTGTTCTTGGACGTAGCCCGCGTCGTCAAGTTCACGCGGCCCTCTCTCTCAGCAACATGAACACATGGCACACGACACTTAAACATCTCGTACAATTTTTTATTTGATTTCACGATCAATTATCATCGTCATCGTAATAGTCGTCGTTATCTTGAACTCGTTTTGGCTCGGGGAGTATATATTATTATTATAATATATATTTATTTATATATATATATATATATAATGTATATATATATATGGATGATTGAATGAACGTAAACGCGCGTCGCCTTCTCGACGTCGGACAAAAGGGACCGCGTCTTTCGTTCTCCTCCAATACGACCGTGATCGCGTTCTATCGATTCACGCGTCGCTCGTCTAATTTTGATATGCTACTTAAACGTACGAAACGACTCTCTCTCTCTCTCTCGTTCTCACACTCTCTCTCTATCTCTCACTCTTCATATATCTCGTTCCCGGGGAACATGCAGTGCGATCCGGAATTCGCTTTTATTGTACATCACACACGTACTTATACCCGAGGTGCCTCTTGGATTTGTTTTTATCGGCGAACACACCAGCGCGTTAAATCGATTTTCCCATTAAATTCATTGCCGTTAGGTCGGAAAGTTGTTTTGTTTTTCTTACCTTACCATAAAACAGGAAAAGATTATAGTTTCCGCGTTGTGTGTTTTTTTTTTCTCCAAGCGAGCCACCTCCGTTGGCAGACTCTTCAGAGGTCCGGAGCGCCGTCCAGCGCGCCTTCAGACCCGCATATGATTGTTAAAGCTCGTCACTTGTACGTCGATACTCGAAGCTTAGCTCGCGTGATCCTTGAGATAGTCGACGAGCCATCGATCTACCGTGTCGACGTTCTCCTCGACCCAACGGATGTTGAATCTTATGGTCTCCAGGGCCTGTTCAAGAGCTCGCAAACCACTGCCGACGTCCACCTTCTTGAAAAATTCTGTCACCTGCGAAAAATAAATTTGTATATGTGCGTGCGATGGCTTTGGAGCAATTAAGGAGGTCGGAGTGAGTGGTGTTCATTCCGCTTAAATTCGAAAAATTCGGGCAAGAATTGCAAACACTTCCCAATGTTATAAAAATCTGAAAAAATTCATACTTATTATAGGCATTGAAAAGACTAATTTT